>NW_004624759.1:19336838-19356301 GCF_000247695.1 Heterocephalus glaber
CATCCTTTCCACTATACTTTTTTCTTTTGATGTCATTATTCACCTCATCATGTTCCAATCAATTATTTTTGTTTGACTAAGTTCTTCAAAATTTTCTAACCTTATGATTACAACCTCTATGAGCTAATTTTCTTCCCCTTCCAGTGTCTAACCCTTATTTCTTTTTCATGAATAATGGCATTGTCTACAATGTCATTTTAGTGGATAGATAACAGATGATGGTACTGCAGGTGGCCTGTGACAATCATTACAATTATGTGGTGCATAGGTGCAGAATTATAAGATCCTGAGAAATATATCAAATTATAAATCAGAAAATTCTTTATAATTTGATTTCATCCTTGTAAAATACATTATTTAAAGGAGGGATTAATTCAATCCTTATTTGAAAATCCGTAAGTATAATCATTGGTATAGAAATTTGGTGACATTCCCTACAATTAGTAGTAGTATTTTAAATATTGTGTAAATATCAATTAAAGCTATTTATTATGAATCACTGTGTTCTGTGTGTTAAAAGTCATCCAATTTCCTTTTATTTACAGGCTTTGAGCCATTTCACAAATTCAAAAGCAATCATTCAGTCATTTCATGTTTAATTACATATTTAAAAGGTCCTAACACCATTAGCAGTGTGCAGTGATGACTCAGTGAACAAGTGCAGTTTAGAGATAATTGAAGAAATTCCTCTATCATTGGTTTTCAAACAGATGTGATTTTTTCCAGTCCCCTGAGAACCTTTGGCAATTTCTAGAGATAATTTTGGGTATTGAGTACTACTGGCAAAGATTAGGTAGAGTACCAGAATTCTATGATGCATTGGACAGTCCGTGACACCAACATTTGTGAAATACATAGTTGTGTGGTGTAAAATATCAATTAGTACTAAGGTTGAGAATTTGTGTTTCAAATAAATATACAAAGTCAAGTATGCTAAATTTTAAATTCTAATTAACAAATTTTACTACCGTGAAAACAGAACTTGTATTATTCATTTGTATATAATGCTACCACAAACTTAGTGGCTTAAAACGTGCACGTTTATTATCTCAGAGAGTCCATGGGTCAGAAGTCCAGGAACAACCTACCCTGGTACTCTACAAGGCTTCAATCATAATACAACCTGGGCTAAATTATTATCTTAAATCTTGACTGGGGAAAAATTTTTTTCCAAGATAACATTGTTGGTAACATTTAGTTGTCTGCTGACTGTCAAAATGAGGACTCTAGTTTCTTTCTGGCTATTGTTCTCACCAATTTGTACCATGGATGTCTCCATTAGGCAGCTCACAGCATAGCCCTTTGCTTCTTCAAAACCATTATAGAAAGCCTTCCTGCAACGTGGATGTTACAGTTTTATGCAATGTAACCGTATGTCCATGATCACGTAAGTGTACTTAAATATAGGTCTCACTCATATTTAAGGGGTAGGAGTTGCACAAAGGTGAAAATATCATTTGGTCTGGGCCCACCTAAGAGTCACTGTGTCATAGTGAAGCTATGTTTCTTCTCTTCTGCTTTTTTTTCTTTTGCATTTAATGAATATTGCTGTCCATGAAAAGCTAATAGAATAAATGGAAAAAGCCTGCTGGAAGATATAAATATTATCATTCAGAGAACTAAGAAAAAGGGAGATTATAGATTACTGTCACATAGTAACTATAATCACTACTTTTTCACTTGTGTAGAATATCTGCAATGATTTCAAAGTGATCCTTCATAGTCAACGCACAAAATTGCCTAGCTTTATTTGTTCCTTTTTCTCTGTAGACCTAGAATTTGTTGCTGTTTATTTCTGTCCATTAAAGAATTTTTTCTCTGTATTAGAGATTTGATATTATTTGGTGGCTAGAGGATGGGGAATGGAAAGTTTAGGACTCTTCTTCATTGCTAGTGAGAGGTGAAAATATTATATATCTGTTTTAGGGAGGAGTGAGGGAAGAGAGGAGTAGGAGATTTAAAAAAAGAATTAGGATGGGTTATGTACATTTACCAACTCCCCATGATGAATGTAATCACTATTTACTACAAACATGTACTAATAATATTTTTTAAAAATCTGTTTCTTTCCCATTACCTAGCTAATGGTGCAAAATATGATTATCTTCTAACAAGAATAAAATCTTGAATTCTTTTCCTCAATCGATACTGAGATGAACAAGTGATAAGGAGGAAAGTTTATTTTTGTACGGAGTTTCAGAGGTTTCAGCCTATGATCAGTTTTTCTGTTGCTTTTGGGTCTGCAGTAAGGCAGTAGATCATGGTGGGAAACATGGTAAAACAAAACCGCTCCTTTTCTATTAGGCCTGGAAGAAAAAGAGAGCATAATTTGTTCTATTCTCAGAAAAGTGTATTTTTTACCTCATCAAGAATTTATTTGTAATTATTGAGCTAATGTAGTTGTTTATAGTTCCCATTTGTCTCATTGAAATTCATTATATAAAAAAGTCTGATAGTATTCTAATATTTTATTATTTTCATATATTTTACCATGAATAATTATGAGCTTCTAAAAATTAAGAAAAGTTTTAAATATATTAAAATTTGTTGCTGTTGGAATGCCTTTTAAGCCTGTAGAAACTTTCTCCAGTTGTATTTCCTAATACTTCCCCTTCCAGAAAAGTCTAATTATTTCTAAATTAATGTACTCCTTCACTTCTCAAAATGTGATCTGTTAACCAGAAGCATCAACATTTTCTGGGAGACTTAGAAAATGCAAAACCCCCAGCCCTATCAATGACTTACTGAGTAAGAATCCACAGTTTAAATTTTCACAGGATTCATATGCACACTGAGGTTTAAGGAGCAATAGGCCAGGAGCGATGACAACAAATATTATTTTCGATGTTTTCCTCTCCTTTTTTTTTTTCTTATTTTATGGACTCTATTTAAACCAGTTCATGCATGTAAAAACAATTATTACAGAAGTTTTCTTGCCAGCCTTTGTAGATTTTGTTTTCTTTAACTAGGGGCAAGTTAAAATGCATGATTTAAAACAAAACAAAACAAAAAAATCAATAGAAAGTCGAAATTGCTCTAGAAAATCCAAAGCTAAAAAAAAAATCACAAGCAATTAAGTAGATATAGTGTTCAAATCATATTTCTTTCTTTTTATCTACATCACCATAATTTTAAAAAGCATATTTTCCTTTACATAAACAAGTGATACATCATTGTTTATAGATGTCATTATTTGTTTCCTGAACTTCTTTCTGGTAGAGGTTGGTTCTCTTCAAATATTGTAAGAATTTCACTATGTGTACAAATGTTAACAGAGTAATACTTTGAGCCCAGTGGAAATCATCTACTCACTTAATCTATGAAAATTAGAAAAGTAAAGTTTTAAAAGTAAAATCTTCCACTGGTCATTATATACCTTCTTTTTTATTAATACGTGTTAAGATACATAATGAATACATTCATTGTGGGGAATTGGTACATAAATATATTGTATCCCAATCGTTTTTACTTCCCCTTCTCTCCTCACCCTCCCATCTCCCCACATTCCCTTTCCATCTCCACAACATCTACTTTCCTATTTCCTATCATCTATCTTTTATTTTGCTCTTTAAATTATTTACACTTTGGGTTTCTCAAAGTGTGGTTGCTGGGTCCTAAGAGGGCATCCCAACAGTTAATTTAATCAACTGACATATTTTTTGATGTGCTTTTTTCTCACTCCTTTTACATTGGATAATCAAGTGCCCCTTAATTTATAATCAGTAGGACTAGGTTGGAAGAAACCAATCATGGGGTTCCTGTCTTGCTTTTAGGAATGGCTGATGTCTGGATGCTCCACGTTGGGATGACCTCCCAAGACCCAGCAGCCATGCTGTGAGAAGGTCAGGTCAAATGGAGAGGCCATGTATGATTGCTCTGGTTAATAGCCTCAATTAACTGAGCCATTTTGAAAGTGAACCTTGGGTGACCAGCACTCCTCAGCCAACATCTGATTACAATATTTTGAAAGACCATAAGTGAGAATCCTTTGATTGTCCAGAATTCTACAAGTTTACAGGTAAAATAAAATGGTGGTTTCAAGACTCTCAATTTTGAGATCTTTTATTACATTTTTTTTTTTTGGGGGGTACCAGGGATCAAACTCAGGACTTCGCACTTGTGAGCCAGGCAGTGGCACCACAGAGATAAATTCCCAGCCTGAGATATTTTCTTTTATAGCAGTTGGTAAATTGCCAAAATATACCCACAATACTAGACACTGTGTTTTCTTTTTCCTTCCTATGTCTATTTATTCAGCTCTAATATTAACCATAATTTTGTCTGACTAGAAACACCATGATGATCTAGACTGCTAAAATGCCACTTGCCTAATTTCATTTTTGTTTCTAAAGCTTAATAACATGATTGAGTTGTATAATACAAAATTAATTTAGATAGCATTGTTGTTATTGGCATAATTCAATTTATGGAATTGGATGTAATCGTTTTGAGTACCTGAATTTATGATACAGCTAGTACAAGCTGACCAAGAAGAGCATTTTATGAGCCAAACAAAAATTGATGAAATGAGAGAGTAATAAGTTTATTAGTTGGTTTTGTTGAAGTCTTTTCAGAATGTGACATTGTCTCACAGCTTGTTCCAGAGCAAAAATGTTTTCCCAGCTATTATTATACAAATTCATTTTTAAGGTAACTATTCTCAATGACTAAATTGTGTTGCTAACAAATGGCTAAAAAAATTCTAATCTGAAATTAAAGTTTGTTGCTTAAATGGCAGGCTAGTTACACAATATAGCTAGAAATCTTCCTCTTAAATCATAATTGAATGAAAAGTGAGAATATAATTGAATGAGAGATGAGATCTCAAACACTTTATGCTTTTTTTCTTTTCTAAAGTCCTTACCTGTCTTTCCAGCAAGCTGGCCTCATCCATCTCTTCCATTACCAACATACAGAATCTACTAGAAGACTATAATCTAAAAATATTTCATCCTTTAATGCTAGCCACCTAATCCAAGTTTTGGGATATTCAAATAAGGCATAGAAATCCAATATATTGGGAACAGATATGTATAGTTTTTAGAGGACAAGAGTTAAGAAGATTTAATAATGTTATGATGCAGGACATTCAGAATTAGCTGATTTCTACCACGTGGTCCTGTGCCCTACTCTCTGTGAGTTTCCTGTGGAATTACAAATGGGAAATTAAATCATCATCTTACTTTTAGTTGAAACAATGCCTAATAAAAAAACAAAAATTTCATGTAAAAGTCAAACATGCAATTTAGACTTAAGACAAAACAGTCTTAAACACATAAGTACATTGTCAATTCAAAAATAACACAAAGTGCCTACTAAGGCTACAGTGATATTTGAAAAGAGGAAAGAGAGAGCGCCATGACTGAAGCTCTAATATATTCCTTCTATTACGCATAAACAAGGAAGTAGAACCTGAGAATGAGTAAGATTCAGGTTCATGCCAACTCACATCTTTAAGTACATAGAAGCTGTGTCAAAGAACAGCAGCTACCACCAAATGTTCATTTACAATGATTACACCAATGGGTCAGATTGGTTCAACTGTATTAGCAAACTAACTGCATTATTAGCTACACCTCCCTGGGAGGTTGTAGCAGAGCCCACAAAACTGAGCAAAGGGAAGCTCTCCCAGATTTTCTATTGTTAACAAGTTACTCTTCCTACTGCATCTATGAAGCAAGAATTGATTTATTGATCCTGCCCATCATCTGATAAATGAAGGGAATAAAATCTAGCAAAGATGTGAAAATTAGTTTTGTCAGAAGAGTGAATGTCTGTGTGTTCTTGAACTTCAGAGATAATTTCTTTAATTTACATATTGATCCAGTAGTAAAGCCAAATTATACAGTTTTACAACAAAGCTTTTTAAAAAAATCTATATTTAAGGAAGCAAGTAATTTTTACAATAGATGAATTTTTCATCACATAAACATCAAATGACTTGTAGTCCCAGTGAGATACTAGGTTCTACAGTCCCACAATTACTCCCTTAACACTTCTGATTTTTGCAACTAAGAATGTCCAGTCTTGCCACTTTTATTATTATTCAATTAATTTCTCTCTGATTCCCTTTCATAATAGCATACAAAATCACAAAAGGATGGGAGACAGTGAAGCTTTGTTAATTATAGTCTCTTATAGGTTTGACAGTATTTTTGATTCATATATATATATAGAGAGAGAGAGAGAGACCTTCTCAGGTAGGTCTAGTGTGAGGGTGGTGAAAAGATGCCCAAATTTCTCTTTGATTCTATTTTGGCAGCAAAGATCTGCAAATAGGATTATGCTTCTCAAAATTCTACTCAGAAAATTACAATGCAATACAGAATATCTTCCCTGTTACATATTTTAATATAAATAATACGAAGAATACCTATAATGCTTTCTGACTAGAATACATTTATTTTATTTACTCACCCATTCTACATCTGAAAAGAATTTGTAGTTGTTAAAATAAAAATAAATGTACAATGGGAGAATTAAAAATAAAACAAGAAAGACCAGAATGCACACAGGGATGGGGGACATCACATTTAGTTAAAAGTTGAAGAAATCTCATGGACACTTAATGAAAATAATTTTTTGCTAAATGGAGTCAGTAAACCTCAACACAAATATTTATTTACAGTTTGGTCTAGATTTTTATGGCGGATGGGTTTGATTTTTCTTTTTACTGTTAAAATTGGAGCAACCAAAAGAGAACTTCCCTATGCATCCATGTGGTGCACTGCATCCACCTACACTCTGCTTTCCTTTGTATTATGATGGATGATCTTGTCAACTTCTTATCCAGGGCAGTTATTTTACTTGTGCACTGGATTCCATACATTCCCTTCTTCTAATGAAGGACTTTGTTCCTGCAATTAGTATCTCTCCTCTGTATCTTCAATTTGTCCCTTATAATTGTGTCATTCCTGTCATATAAAAACACAATACAATCGTTTCCATTTAAAACACAATGAACAAACACTAACCTTGTCTTGACCTCATGTTCCACTTCATTCCATCATCATGTTGCTTTGCTACTACATATTAGAGCAAAATTATTGGAGTAGTGAGATCTAGAATCTCTGTTAATATTTGAGATGACTGGTAAACAACACTCTTGTTCCAGCTGAGATCCAATTGAGAGAAAAACATAAGATTTGGGGAACTTGAGATTACTGACAAAAATAAAAATAAAAATAAAATAAAATGGGAGAACATATCTTAGGTCTTCTAGACAGTAAGTTAGCTTAGCCAGGAAGACAACAGACTGACCAACAGGTTGATATGCGAATTCATCAACACAACTGGACAAGCACAGCTCTCCCCTGCAAGGACAAGTTCTGTTTGCCCTAAGAATATACAGCAGATTGAGTATCCTATGCTAATGGGTTGGGGGCGGGGAAGGAGAGAGAGACAGAGACAGAGAGATAGTACTACACCAGCTTAGTTCTCTCTCCCTAACTCATCATCTGAGATCAGTTCCTCCTCCCTTCCTGGAAAGAAGGGAGGAAGAAGCAGAGAGGGGTCAGAGTTCTCTAGAGGAGAGCTACCATATACAGACATAAAGCAAGAGGAAGAAGAAGGCTCTCCATCAGATTCACCATGTCCACTTCCTCCACTCTCTCTAATCCAATTCTGTCCAGTTTTCAGCTATATGGCTCTTGGGGAAAAGGCAAGTACTATCTTCTGGACACAAGTAAAACAAGTAAACTAGTTTTGATTAGGAATTTCAACTTCAAATACACAATCTGTTTGCCTAAAACAAGGTTTTAAACTAGAAGACTTAGAAGAGATTGAATTACCTCTGATTACCATACTAAAGTTCATTCAGCTATCAGAGAGTAAGTGTTCAAGAGCAAGTCAGTTCATTGATATGAAATAAAGCTTCCCTTCTGTATATTTTTGTAGGACATTCCTAGCCCTGTAATTTTATACACTCCTAACTGAAAGATGAACTGAATTCATATTCCTATATGTGTAGTTCTGCCTTAGAAAATAGTACTGCCATTTGAGGATTGCACTGCTTCATTGCCATATCCAATATTGTTAGCTGAGAAATGGCAACAGCTCAAACATAAATACAAGTTTAATTGATATTGAGAAATAGACCCAGGATATATAACTTTTAAAGGAAAATGATGTACATCTGAAAAGTGTAATACCTCTGAAATTATTCCATAAATGACATTTTCAGTCTTACAACATTACCTCTTTATTTAGAAATCTGATTAGGTAACATGGAAACTTTGACTGAATTTAATATATCCCCATTATGATTAAGAACATCAGAGATTCCCTGCTTGGGGGCAAGCTTGGCTTTTGAACTCTTTCTGCACAGACACTCTGGATTTACATAGTGTGTAAAGTATGAATGAGCACTCATCTAATTGCTGTTGGCTCAGGACAGGGTTAATTTTCTCTAAGAGGCATTTCTGTTGCCCAGGAAACTTCTGCTGCTGCATTCCTTCCCAGGAGTGACCCTGGAAATAGCCAGGCTATCCTGAAGGAGTGGGTTAAAAAAAGGCAAAGGTATTTCCCTATTAGGAACTGGATTTGGTTGAAGGCAAATGGACTGGAAGCATAACTTAAAGCAATGTGCATAGTTGCTAATTACTGGGAAATTGTAGCTCTTTGAAGATAAGAGAAAAGCGATTTAATTAACTAAGACATCATCTTCATACCAGTGACTCAGAACTAGTGTTATAAAGAGTAAACTCAAAGTGCAGGTGACAGATATTTGAAATATAAGATAATTCCTCATTCGCAGTTACCTTAGGTTCAGATGCTAATTTTTAAATCTGACTAACAAAAAAGCAATGCAAAGAAATGCAAGGGCAATGTAATAGAATTGATAAATTCATATAACCAAATTCAGTTGACTAAATTTGCATTGATTACCTGATATTTGCATAAAAATAATCTTTGTATTGTATTTTATATAAATATTATAAGCATAAAATATTGTATTTTATACTGTCTCTGTGTCTCCATCTCAAACAACTCATATTAAGTGCTATAAATACTAAGTAATTGATAACTTTATACTCTGCCAAACAAGAATTATAGACTTTACGTCCACTTTTAGAGGAAAAAATATATGGGCTTCAGATTAGTCACAGGCCCACTTTTACTTATGAATTAAATTGTTTGGTCTAACAACTCTTTAAACCATTTCTCATACTTTTGTTTATGTTTTTGATTTTCGATGCTTACTTATCAAGCCTCACCATTCCTCTATATTTCCATGAATTTGTTTCTGCTATAGGAATGAATAGCTTTACTCCAATCAAGGAAGGATTTATCTTCAGTAATCACATTCCTCACATTTGGCTGTGTGGCCACATTCTGTGTTAATGAGGCTGTTGAGTATTATCTTGATCCACAGAACGTGTGCTGTAGAAAGTGATTTGAACATCTCCTGTCTTCCTACCACAAATTAAGGGTTATGGCATCTTGCCTATGGTTGAAGTTTGCTATATAACCAATCCCAGAAAGACTGAGGACTGAGGATTTCTATGGACAATAATGTCACTTGCAAAGTGGAAGGTCTTGGTAAGAGAAGTCCAAGTTTCTAAGAAAATGGGGCAAACAATTCAATTCATCAGTATTTCTGGTTTGTAGGGCTTCTCAAAATGTATCTTGCAAGTCTAAAGTGATCCAGACTTTTGTAAGATATTTTAATTATGAAAAAAATACAATCAGATGCAGGGAAAGATTAC
Organism: Heterocephalus glaber; assembly: GCF_000247695.1. The sequence continues at coordinate 19,346,546 of NW_004624759.1, forward strand.
AGAAATGATTAGAATGGATCAGAGAGATTTAGATTTAAGTCAGGAAGCTGCCACCTACTAGCTTCGACTCTGGAAAAATGCTTGTGTTTTGGTCCTCTACTCATGAATTAGAAAGTTCACCCAACAACCATGCCACCACTCCTATTTTTGTTTAGCTGTTTTTAAGCTATATTAAGATGATGAGAAATGGAAAAAATGGAAATAAAGTCTTTGTAAATAGGGAAGGGTGGAAGGCGTGAAGGGAGGGCTAGGAATGGGGAAAAAATAAGAACCAAGATGCATTATGTAAAGGTACAATTCCCAATGAGAAATGTAATTGTGTTGTATACCTACAATGTACCAATAAAAGAATTTAATACAAAAAAAAAAAAAAGAGTGGCAGAGCCCATCCTTTGACCCAAGGATCAATTCAACATGGTCTAATGAAATCACAGTAACTGCATGGCTCCTGGTAGAAATTATTTTGGAGAAAAACATGTTATTCATTTCTGGCCAATAATACATAGACCACAAGGGCAGACACAGCTCCTTCTGCTAGTGCTCAACAATGTAGGAAGATGTGATTTTTTTAGAACTGTGATAGCCATTTTGAGCAGAAAGGGTCAAGTTAGAATAATCAAAGTCCACATGCCAAGGGCAAGGCCAGCAGAAGGAAGTGATGCCAACATGTTGACTCCTAGGAGCATCCTGAATTGCTTCATTAACTCAACTTGAGAGTTTTTATTATTATGTTAAATGCTTAATTCTCCTTATTGGATAAATTAATAGGATTGGGTTTCTGGTGGGACTTGACACCAAAAGTTTTTTTACAAAAATACTGATTCAATAAAATGATGATGAAAATTCCTGTAACAGATTTTTTTAAGAGACTATGAGATGTTTGTGTAAATGCTTTATACCGTGCTTGTCATATAGTGTGTGCTCAGTAAACACCACTATTCACATTACCACCACCACCACCACCATCATAGTTTCCTAGTGTTCCAAATTAAGAAGGCTCAATAAGTGATGGCCCAGAGTCATAGTGAGGAAGTAGTGAACCAGGGGACAGAACTCAAATGTCTGGACTCCCATAAGATAATGTGCTTTGTATTTCAGACCAAAGCCTCCTGTATCAGAGTCATATTTCCATAAGGTTACCGTAAGCTTCCTAGTCTCAAACTTTTCTGTGGAGTGTATTTTCCAATTTCTTAAAGGAAAGAAAAAACAAAGAACACTATACAATACTCCATAGAGAGTATTTAATTGCTCCTTACTTTGTCAGAAATTTGTTTTACTTTTCAGAAACTTACATTCATCTCCATATTTTCTAAGAATGTTGTAAAATGAAACAAAACCCAAAAAAACTTCAGTTTAAGATCCACAAAATAAAAAGGAAAAAAAGAGTCAAGGCTACACATATTTTGCATTTTTTCCACATAATAAATATGTCTTATCTTTCTGGGTGTCAACTCACTTTTCCCCCCACTTTATTGTGTTATCCTGTGCTGAGAAAAGAGTAAAAAAATATGTCCCTATACCCACTGGTAGAGCTTGGTATATGGGTAGATGTCAGTCAAAAATATTATGGAGGAAACTATACTATGTATTCAGTTCAGTTTGTTAACTTTTCCACAAATTAAAGTGGAAAAATCAATTTATTAAATTAATTTTATTGCCTCTGGTGATGCCACAGATATCTGGAAGAATTTTTTTCATATAAGTTTGTTTATAATAGACTGAGCTACTTTGATTTTATGTTTCCTCCTGACCTTCTAGTTTCAGGACAAGACTGATTTTTAAGTATCACAGAACATTTTCCTAGCACTGTGTTCAGCAAATAAATGAAGCTTTCTCTGTCAGCTTCAACTATGTGTCATTGTGCAGTGAAAATAATAAAATGTGTCCTTATTCTTTTATAACATTTTATAACCAAAGAAGTAATGTTCTCTCATCAAAATTTAAAAAATTACTTTAGAGACCTGGTGCCTTAGAATTGGCTGAGAATTAGAAGTGCTGGAAAAATACTGTTTCTTTTAGATTATCAAGAGCTTATAGAATTACTCAAATGATTTTATATGTCTTTATCCCTGTTCCCTGTACTTTCAAATTCAGAATGGTAGAAACAACACAAATTGATTTACTAATACCCTCTGCCAAAAACTACTGGAAGAATAAATGTCTTCAAAAAAGCAGATCACATCTATTAATAATTATATGGATTTATGGATTGATTCCCTCAAGTTCATTCCATTCCAGATATTTAGTGTGAGGTCTAAAGCCAGATTTGTGTTGTATTCCAGCAAATGAGGCAGAACTGTAAGTCAGTTTGGGATGGATCAGGCTGGAGGTGGATGCAGGGATGAATGAAGCCTAGGATGATATCTAAGGTGTGTTCACTAGGGAATAAACCAAGATGTGGATTACTAAAGGTGTACAAAGAGGAGTGGAAAAATAGAGTCAGAAGAAAACTAGGTAAGAATGCATTTTCAGTTCGACAGTGGCTTTCCCTAGTCTTACAGGTAGCTCTGGGGCAAAAATTGCACAAAGGAGCTGTCCCCATCCTGAGACAAGGGTAGTTTTGTATATCCTGTGTTAGTCAGTCACCAGCCTTTGGTCATTTCCTTCTTTCTCCTACCTTGAGAAGAAAGGGCATTACCTCTCAGGCAATGTGGTTCCTATTTAGTTAAACACAATCCTCATAGCACCTTGGGAGCAAGCATTCTGGCCAATACCATCTAGACAAGGCACCAGTAATATCCCTTACTGATGTCATTTCTAAACCCACCATGAGCTGAGGATCAAACCCACCCATGTAGAAGGACAGTTCAAACTAATCACAGAGAGTGAACCCAGAGACTCATCACCTCAGCATTCTCTAAACTTCTTGTTGCATGAGAAATGGCAGGAGACACCCAGACCCAGGAATTCTGTTTCTTGACACCAACATACACTAATGGGCATAATATTCATAGACAGGTATTTCACATCCACTCTGGTAACAGAGACACTGGAGGCCAATACATCAATAAGTAATGACAATAAATACCTTTAATTTAATAAACACAGAATTATAATCAATTATTTAAGTCGTCTAAAATAACAGGTCAACAACTAAAGAGATCATCTTAGGAGCCAAGTGTGAATCTTACTAGAGTAAGAGTCAAAATTCTGAAGAATGAGGTAATCAACCACTTCAATCCAGAATTGTTTCCCAAATGTCTTGCCTTTGTGAAGAGTCTCAGAGATCATCTATTAATTTTCACATGCACTTCCTGGGACCCAACTATACTTCACTACCTTGGTGACACCTTCCATATCTCTTACCTTCCAAAGAGTTGGCCCTTCTCTGTTTTCTGACATCATGACTCCCCGAACAAACTTCTTCCTATTTTATCTCTTCCTCTTGTATTTACAGTTATTTGTTTTGGTTTCTTTCTATTACGCTGGTCTGCTGGTCTCTGAAATCTATCTATTGTGACATGATAAATATTTAGTACATATTTTTGAAGGATTACAACAAATGAGTCAGAAGTCAAGCAATTTACACAAAGTCACTATATAAGTTTTGTATTGTTGCTGTAACAAATTATTACAAACTTAGTGGCTTAAATCAACCAAAATTTATCAGGTCACAATTCTAGAGGTTGATTCTGATGTGGTGGTTCATGCCTGCTATCCCAGCACTCACGGAGCTGAGGTAGGAGGATTGCAGCAAGTTCGAGGCCTGTTTGGGATTACATAGTGAGTCCAAGGCCAGCCTGAACTACACAGTGAGAACCTGGGTCAAAAATCAAAACAAACAAACAAAATTCTAGAGGTCAGTATTCCAAAATCAGTTTCACAGGGCTAAATTCAAAGTATTGACAGGGCTAATTCCTTCTCCCAACTCTAAGGAGAAAACTTGTTTCCTGGCCTAATTCAGCTTCTGTAGACCACCAGCCATTCCTTGACTTGTTTCCCTTTCCTCCAACCACAAAGCCAACAGTGTAAACATTTTCCGATCTCTTCCTTCCTCCTTCCTTCCTTCTTTCCTTCTCTTTTTTGTTATTTCATTGCTTCTTTTCTTACTTTCTTCCTTCTTTTTTCTTTTTATCTTTCTTTCTACCTTTCTTTCCTTTTCTTTTTACTTCTGTTGTCATATCTCTTATTTTCTTCTTATAGAAAAGTATTTTTGATTATACTTGGCCCACTGGGATACCCAGGATAATCTCTCCATTCCCAAGACCCTTAATCACATCTAGAAAGTTCCCTTTATCATGTAACAGGACACAGTTTTCAGGACTTGAAAGGCTGTTATTCTACCACTATCATGCATACAATCCCTGGGCCACTTCTGTGGTTTTGCTTGGCAAAAGACCCTGATGACAACAGCACAGGAAACTTCACTTAAAGTTTATTCCCACAGATATTTCAACTTCTGTAGTTGAAAGATTCCTGTCTGTCTCTTCTTAATTGTCCAGAGAGATCATGGACTCAAGATGTCCCATATTAAACCTACTAGTTTGGATTACAGCCCACCCTAATGCCCTCATTTTAACTTGACTACAATTGTAGAAACCCTGTTTCCAAATTAAGTCATATTGTAAAGTAAAAGAGATTAGGACTCTTTCATATCTTGTTTGGGAAACAATTTGACACAAAGAATTGATGACTTCAGTTCATTTGTACTTGTAGAGGGGTTAGAAGGAGTAGAAATGTTAAGAAGTTACTTTGGTAGGCAAAAGGAAAAACACCAAGTAGAAATTTGGCAATAAATACGATAAAATGAAGATTGAGAAGATGAAGGCCAGAAAAATAGGCAAGCAGTAAAAAAAGCTTTACTTTGTTTTTAAATCAATGTTAACATTTCAAATATTTAAAATACAGGTTTCAAACTCATCAAAAAAATTGAAGTATCACATGAGATCTCTATAAACAAGTGTTATATCAAAAGGCCATATGAGTCTGAAATGAAATTGAATGAAATAACTAATGGATGCACAATTGTTTTCACATTAGAAAGAAAAAAACTAATCATGAGATTGGGTGGAAAAAAGAGAAGACAATCAGAAACATCAGGATATTTTGTTGCTTTCCTTCTCATAGATTTTCCTACATGGGAAGGGAAAAAGGACAAAGATTTAAAAGAGCAAGAAGCTAAATTTTCAAGACAATTTATTCTTTCATCAGAAATATATGAAAGGCTGGCAATATGACACCCTTGAGCAAAGTATCCATTGTCACAGCTTCAAGGAGCTCCTGGGGAACTACCAACCTGAATTGCTGGATTCTGGACCACCCTGAAGTACTAGGCCACAAACATGAAAGGAACAGTGACTCTAAGCATGTTAAAATAGAGTCAGCCATAGGACTACGCTGGATCAATGTGCTCTAGGAATTAAGAATTAATGAGAAAGACCTTTAAATTTTTATTTCTTTTCACCAATTTGTTTTCTATATCTATCCATTTTCACTACTCAATGTATAGGTTTTTGTTTTAAATAATGAGTTGGATTATGAAAACACAAAGTTAACATAAATAAATATGAGACTTTTGAAAAGATGAGGTCATCTCCAAATCACCCTCTTTCTTCTATTGATAGTAGACTCTAATTATCAGTGAACTAACTCGTTATTTCCCAAGTACACATTAGATTCCTATGGCTATTAGTTTTCCTTCACTTGTGTCAGATCACTCCAATCTTCATCTTCACATCCCCTTCACTTCTGATTGTATCCTATTCCTCTCTGCCTCTTTCCATAGGGGCACATGTGATGGCAATTAGGGTATACCTGGATAATTTGGGATAATCTCTTCATCTCAAGACTCTATATTTAATCACATCAGCAAAGATATTTTTTCCTCAACAAGATAATATAATATGTATAGGTTTCAGGGTTTAGTACTAATGTCTTAGGAAGATATAATCTGGCCTACTGAAAATACAGAGTTTGCAAAACTAAAAATAATGCACAATGATACTAAACATGAAGGGCTATATTGAATGGTGTTTAATAAGGCTAGTTCTAAAGTCATTCAGGCTTAAGTTCAAATCACTGCTCTTCCACATATTACCCCAGTGACTTTGAGCAGGTGATTTAACAGTTCTGTACCTCACTGTCTTGTCCTGTAAATGGGCCTAATATGACTACCTCTTTAAAAGGAAAGTAAGAGCCAGGGATTTAGCTCAGTGGTTCTGGCACCTGCCTCGCAAGCACAAGGTCCCAAGTTCAATCCCTGGTACCAAAAAAATAAAAGGAAAGTAAGAAGTAGACAATATATTTAAAGCATTTAGCACATAATTCACATATAGTTAGCAATTAATATTATATATTGATAAAACTACTAACAGTGGAAGAGCAGAAGTCTGAAATTTCTGATATTACCCTCTGTTCTCTCTTACATTCAAAATTAATTTCTTTTAAAGGCCATCAATGACAAACCAGTATCCAACATCATATTAAGTGGAGAGAAGATACAAGGTTTCCCTCTAAAATCATGAACAAGACAAGGATGTCTGCTATCACCATATCTGTTCAGGATAGTTCTTGAAACTTTAGCTAGATCCATTAGGCAAGATGAAATAAACGGGGTGTTGATAGAAAGGAAGAAGTTAAATTATCATTATTTGAAGGTGACATGATCCTCTTCATAGGAGACTTCAAAAACTCTACCACAAAAATCCTAGAATTAATATCCAAATTTAGTAGCATAGCAGAATAAAAAGTCAACATTCAAAAATCAATAGTGTTCCTGTACAACAATAATAAACTCATTGAAAGAAAAATACCTTTTATAAAAGTATCAAGAAAAATGAAATACTTAAGAATTAACCTAGCCAAGGAAGTAAAAGACCTCTATAATGAAAACTACAGAACTCTGAAAAAGGAGAATGAAGAGGGTGTCAGGAAAAGAAAAGATGTTTTCTGCTCCTGGAGAGGCAGAAGCAATATAATGAAAATGGCCATACTTCCAAAACTGTTATACAGATTTAACACAATCCCAATCAAAATACCAATAGCAGTCCTCACAAATCTAGAGAAAACAATTCTAAAGTTAATATGGAACCAGAAGAGACCTAGAATAGCAAAAGCAATTCGGGGCAACAAGAGCAAAGCAAGAGTACCACAGTCCTGGACTTCAAGTTATGCCACAAAGCTATAGTGATAAAAACAGCATGGTTTTGGCACAAAAACAGACATATGAATCAATGAAACAGAATAGAAGATGCAGAAACAACTCCAAACACATTTATCTACCTTATCTTTCACAAAGGGGTCAAATAATTTTACTGGAAGAAAGAGAGCCTCTTTAACAAATGATGCTAGGAAAACTGACTATCCACACACCAAAGACTGAAACAAGACCCATATCTCTTCACATGCACTAAACTAAAAATAAAAATGGATCAAATGTCTAAATATTAAAATAGAAACACTTAATGTTCTGGAAGACAAAATAGCTAAGATTCTTGAAAACATAGGAGAAAGTAAAGACTTTCTGAACAGAATCCCAGTTGTACAAGAGATAATACTGTGAATCAACAAATAAAATCATAGCAAATTAAAAAGCTTCTGCAAAGCAAAGGAAACTACCAAAAAGTAACTATAGAATGGGAAAAATTTTTGCCAGGTACTCCTCAAAGGACTAATATCTAAGATATACAAAGCACTAAAAAAAAGACCCCCTAAATTTAAAGACCCAATTAAAAAATATAAGCAACTAAAATGAATAGACATTTCTCAAGTGAAGAAGTACAAATGTCCAATAAATACATGAAAAAACATTCAACATTGCTGGTTATTGGAGAAATACAAATTAAAACAACACTGAGATTCTATCTCACTCCAGAAAAAAAATGGTTATATCTTCAATAAATCAAATGATAACAAATGTTAGAGAGGCTGTGGGGGGAAAAGGAACCCTTCTTTACTACTGGAGGAAGTGTAAACTGGTACAACCTCTATGGAATCAGCATGGAAATTCCTCAAAAATATAAAACTAGGAATCCTATTCAATCTAGCTATTCTGCTTCTAGGTATCTTCCTCAGAGATTTAAAGACAGCATATTGCTGTGATATATGCATGCCTGTGTTTATAGCAGCACAATTCATAATATCTAAATCTTGGAAATAGTCTGTATGTCCATCAAGAGATGAATGGATAAAGAAAATGTATTTATACACAATGAAGTACTACTGTGTCATAAAAAGGATAAACTTGAGTCATTTTTAGGAAAATCATGTACCTGAGACCATAATGTTACATGAAGTAAATCAGACACACAAACTTAAATCCTGAATAGTTTCCTTTATATGAGAAACCCAGTATATAAGTAAAATGCAAACTTAAAAGTAGACAATAGGAAATTGTGACATGAATCTTTGGCACAGGGGAAGGAAACCCAAAGATGGAGGAAGTGGAGAGGGAGGAAGGGTAATGAGATTTTTTTAAGTTGTGGGGGATTGTGAAGCACTGTGTAAATTCACAGAGTCCCTATAAGGAATGTGATCATCATGTACTATGAACATATGTTTCTAGGAAAAGAGGTCTAAGAGGTCTACAGAGGTGGAAGGAGGAGAGGGGAGAGGTTACAAAAGGAATTAAGAAATGTCACATACATGTATCAACTCCCCAGGTTGAATGTAATCGTTATGTACTACAAACATATACCAATATAAAAGATAAAAATTTTTAAAAACAAAACCATCTTTTAAAAAGTAAATAAAATAATTTCTTTTTGGGGCCAGGGATTTTGCTCAGTGGTTTCGCTGCCTGCTGCACAAGTTCAAAGACCTGAGTTCAATTCCAAGTACCAAAAAAGAGGTCATTTCCTTTTGAATCACAGAAAAAGTAGAGATCACCTGAGTACTTTCCAAGGAAAAGACATCAAAATATCTCTATAAAATAAAGGAATCAATACAGTAAGGGTAAAAGCTGTCACCTGAAGAAATACTGAATATGACCAGTTCGTGATTTCAGTCTAAATAGTTTCCCTTACAGTAATACAAATTCAGAATTGAATTTCCAGAAAAAGAAAATAGTAAAAGTGCTTTTAAACTGGTAGATTTTAAATGCTTAAAGGATGACTAAAGGAGATGGCATAATTTTAGATTAAAATAGAATATGAATGGACATGATTGTTAGTCAAAGCAGACTTTTTCCATGTTGATAGTTATTTAAAAAAAAAATTTTAGAGGGGCTTCTGAGCCCCTGTCTCACCACTCCCGGGCCAGAGGCAGGGGTTTCTGAGCCACCATCCCACTGATCCCAGCCCAGAGGAAGGGGCTTCTGAGCCACCAACCCACCACTCCCGGACCAGAGGAAAGGGTTTCCAGGCCACTACCCATCCCACCACTCCTGGCCCAGAGGTAGGGGCTTCTGGGCCACCATCTATCCTGCCATTCCCGGCCCAGAGTAAGGGGCTTCTAAGCTGTTGTCCCACTTCTCCTGGCTCAGAGAAGGTGAGCCGCCCAGGCAACAACTGCACCCCACCCACCCAGGTCGAAATGAGAAGACACATAAATAAGTCTCAAAACCAGACTTCCAGACCACCTACAGCAACCCCTATGGGAAACGAAATGGAATACTCTGATAGTCAACCACCTGGACCCCCTGAACTGGCAACAAAAGAGGATCTGGAAAAAAATGAAATCAGAAATAATTTCTCAGATAACAGCAGAGATTGTGCTTATAGTGCAAAATATGATTAACAAATCTAGAAAGGAGCTGAGGAACATGATGGAATCCCAACATAGGAAACAAATGGAATCCATAAAACAGATGCAAATAGA
>NW_004624759.1:19361386-19376448 GCF_000247695.1 Heterocephalus glaber
GGGGTAGTGGGAGGGGCAGGGGAAAGGAAAGAAGGGAAAGGAAAAATGATGAGAAATGGAAAAAATGGAAACAAAGTCTTTGTAAATAGCGAAGGGTGGAGGGGGTGAAGGGAGGGCTAGGAATGGGGAAAAAATAAGAACCAGGATGCATCATGTAAAGGTACAATTTCCCAATGATGAATGTAAATGTGTTGTATACCTAAAATGTACCAATAAAAGAATTTAGGTAAAAAAATAATAATAATTTTAAAAGCACTACAATGGAAGCAAAGGATCCTATAGAATTCTTTTGCTTTCGTAAGTGACCATTGTAAATTCACTTATAATAGTAGACATCCTCACCAGTAGGCCTTTGAATATGTGGTACTTTCTTTTGATAAAAATGATTTCCTGTCCATTGCCTTATTTTTAATTTGGAGTTGAAAATTTTGAAAGAAAGATAGCTAAAAACTCAAATCTGCTTCACATTAACTGTATAGTTTATTTAGGAGGAGAGTCTAAGAGAAGTGTAGGGGACTATAATGAAAAGTGATTTCAGGGAAAGAATTATCCAGAATGGCAAATTGACAGAATCAGCTAAATATCTTTCCTTGTCAGTTTTACATACAATATTTGCTTTAAAAGTGAAGTTCCCCTTTTTTTCCCCTAAAACTATGTGTGAATAGCAATCATTCATTAGAGAAGAACAGGAATATAGGAAGTTTAATTTCCTCCTTGCTGATTCAGGAAGGAATTATATTCTTTCCAGTTTTGTGTTTGGCAGGTTTTATCGATTTCCTTGTTATTTTGAGTCTACCAAAATCACTTCTCTGATATCAGAGTCTAATGGAACTTTTCATATTACTTCCCTGCAGTTGAATTGTTGAAATTCTTTCTGTAATAAGCATCAGCACACCTTCTGATTGTGCCAAACTTATTCATTCTAACAGAGAAAGTCAAGTTGTGGAAAACACCTTGAAATAATTTCCCATGTGGGCAAAGTTGAATCCAGAATATTTGGTGTAAGACTCAGAAATCTGTACCTCTTAAGGTCTCTTTAGTAGCTTCACTTTTACAATATTTCTTGGTAGTTTTATTAAACTAATCCACTTAGTATGAAGACCTTCTTTCTAGGAGAATGACATGTGCTACTTTTAAAGAAGACACTATAATTCTGCTCCTTGTGACCTTGTAAAATTAAACTTTTGAGACTAAAAGATCTCTAAGTAAAGGATCTGATAAGCTGTTCCAGATGGTACCCAAAGGTAAAATAATTGATCTTGGGACAAACTCCCTAAGCTACCAGCAGCACGGACAAATAAGAGTTGGAGAAATATTCATTGGAATATCAGTGTGTTTTATAATGAAAATTTGGGGGAAAATATAGATTCTTTTCTTTTCTTTCTTTCTTTCTTTCATCTGTCTTTCTCTTTTTCTCTCTTTCTCTTTCATGCTAGTAATTAAATCCAGGGCCTCACCCAAGATAGGCAAGTGCTCTACCACTGAGCTATACCTCCAATCCCATAAACTGTTTACATCAAGCCTATTCTGGCTAAAATAAGAGGGACAGAATAACATGAGGCAGGCAGTCCTGGGATAGAAGGAAATTTAGTAAAAAGAAATTATCGCTGCTTTTTGGTTGGCTCATTTGAAAAACTGAATGTGATGTGACATTGATAAAGAATCTTCATATACAGTAGAGGAATGTGAAACAATTTCTTAATTTTCTCTGTTGATTTAGCTTGAAGCTATGAATTAAAATGTACTTCTCATCTCTTTCCTCCTTCCATTCTCTAGCCTACAACTTAATTTAGTTGGTTATTTTTAGATATCTCACAATTCTTTTTTCAACCTTTAGTGCCTTGGTGTGGCAATATTTATTCCTTATATGTATATATGTGTGTATATATACAAATGTGTATGCTTTAGAGTATATACAATAATGCCTATTTACTTTCAAATACTTTGTTTTAAACTATTAGTAGAAATAAGGAAAAAGGTGAGTCCCCTAAAAACTTTAAAATTATTTGATAGTTGATATAATTCCTATAACAAAGATCAATTATGAAAGGTGCAATAAAAGAAACAATGGAGAAATAGCTTGGAATGCCATAGGTATCAATGTTCCTAATCTTTTTCATTTCCTTGTAATGATGTTATATGAATTACATACATTGTGGAAGCTGTTTTCAATCCTTTTCTTGAAGCAAAATTATTGATAACTAACAAAAATAATTATGATCACCATATTACCAACAGCTGACATTCAGTCTGCACCCATTAAGATTAGGCACTGTGACAAGTACTTTACATATAATTTATCTAAATTCACAAAGACCTTATCAGAGACAAATCATTAGCATTTCTGTTTCACTGATGAAGAAATTGAGATGTCATAAAGTTAAGTGACAAAGAACTTAAATCACATAACTGGAAATTAATTGGACGGGCAATCTCATGGAATCTGACTCTAACGCTTAACACCTCTACTAAATAAATAAAACTATTAGTATTTAAAGAAATGACATTTTGGAGCACAGGCTTGTTTCTATCTTTGCAAAGTTGTCCCCAAGGACATGATGCCCTGAGACTAAATTTTCATTTATTCATTCACTGATTATTTATTCTGTATCTGCTTCCAAAGGAAGTGAAGCTCATTACAAGAGCAGACACAATCTAAGAACAAGAATCCTGAGTGGCAAAAGGGTGCATGAATAGTTCCCACCGGAAGAGCTAGCTAAAATGAAGACACTGTGATCCAAAACAAAGGCATGGCACCTAATGACATAAAGAGAACAGCATTAGGAGAATAGCTATTGTTTTCTCAGTACAGTAGCAAGAGTTCTTGAGATACTGATTCTAGAGGGTTTTCTTTCTGCCTTTTTCAGTTTTGTCAGTCTGAGGAATGCCTATGGCAGGGATTATTGTAGCAAAAATGTAAAGAAAAAGACAAAATAATTTTTAGTAGTAATTTTTTAATTCACGACTTGCAAGATTTTTTTTTAAAAAGAAACTTTTCTATGGAAATAATTAGAAAGCTTTTTAGAAGAATATCCCATGAAGACTCTTGTCTGAGGGATGAGTATGATGGATTTGAAACAGTTCCCTGTTCTAAGAGAAGATCCTGCCCTGATGAAGCCTGATAGAAGCTAGCAGAGGGCTACTCCCTGTCCTTCTATACAAAAGAATCACGTCTAGTTTCTTCAAAGCCCTCTAGGTGAAGCCCTTCAGCCTACAGCCACAGACATGTCTTCATCCTACAGACGAGGCCCTTTTCCCTTTGCAAGAGTGCAGGGGACTTGATTTATGAGAACAATACCATTGTCAACATCCAAGACATAAGGCAGGGTCTTTGATCTGTAGAAGTGGTAGGAGTAAAGAGCCTTAGCACTATGTTGGTCCTGGCATGGGAAGAATTTGGTGCTTTACTCTCTGTCTCTGTCTCTGTCTCTGTCTCTCTGTCTCTGTCTCTCTCTCTGTCTCTCTCTCTCTCTCTCTCTCTCTCTCTCATACACACACACACACACACACACACACACACTAGTATTTGGAGAGACATTGAATATTTCCATAAAATAATACATCCTCACTGGAGGCTTCTGTATAATGAATTCAATCTGTACAGCTCAGATATGTTTCCAGGATAGCAGATTTAATAAAAAGTTATTACTTGGGCAGTAGTTGCACAAGTGAAATCTCCTGGAGAGCTTGTAAAAATGTAGAATGATGGGGCCTGGGGTGTGGCCTAAGCACTCATATTTCCAAATAAGTTCCCAGGGGATGCTGCTGCTAACAGTTGTTGCTTTGAGGAGCACTAACTTGAGGGATGTAGCAACTTTATTATTAAGCAAAACCTTCAAGATGTATGAAATGCCAATGGCTTCACTTGAATGGGGATTTAAAAGAGCTAGGAATAACCAAATATACATAAATACTTTGGGCCAGGCAAGGTTCTATGTATATGAACTTCTTAAATCTTTTGTATATGAAGTACTACTTTTGTATATGAACTACTTAATCCTTACAATAATCCTCTCACGTAGATGTTATTATTGCCTGTATTTTATAACCTAGGAGGTTAAGTGACTTGTCCAAGGTCACATAGCTGGAAGACAACAAAGGTAGGATTTGACAGCAGGTGATCTGTGAGTGCTTATAATTGCTACAACATACTGCAGATCACTGAGGTCTTTGAGAAGTCTAAATTAATGCACCACTCAAGAAGGGCTTAGAAGGATGGGTACACAAATGTCTTCATCGAGATAAGTCCCAGGTGACTTGTAAGCTGGGCCAAACTTTCCTGGGGAAAAAGCTGTTGATATGCCCAAGTTCCAGGACATAGTGCCACTCTTTTGGGATCTCAGCCCTCCAAGGCTTCCCTTCACACTTAGTTTATGATCCCAGCCCTCTGAAGTTCTACAAGGGCCTTTCCAGTTAGGATTCCCCAAGGCCTCACACCTCTCCCACTCTTTATCTGTCTCTCTAGTTTGCCTACAAACCCACTTGTTCCCTGTTCACTGCTCTACTCCAGTGTCAGCCGTCTCTTGCTGAGCCTTCTGGTAGAAGGCACTGGTAGGGGAGGTAGGAAGTGAGCACTAAAGTATTCAGCCCCCACTCCCTGACCTAGCTCTCCCATGATTCCTGCTTTTGTAGGGCAAGAGTACTGTATGCCAACTTCCGTTGAGTGACCCTGGCCTGAGCTATGGTAACCACATCCTCCATAGTCTTGCCAATTTGAGGCTTTTAATTGCTTTCTGCCACTTCCAATCTGTGGATCACCTCATCATACCATTAGACTTCACAGCTGTCTACCACCTAGGTAACCAGTTCAATATGTTAATTTGCTTTATTTTACATACATGAAGTAGTTCTTATTTTCTCACTGCACTGTGACTAATTTGCCTCACATATTTGTTCCAATGACACTGGATTCCTTTCTTTTCCTAAATACAGTTGGGTTTCTGCCCCAGGGCATTTGTACTAGTTCCCTCTAAAAATGGTCTCCAAAGTGGTCTCTTGGCTTACTCTTACATTCCATTCATGTTTTGGTGCAAGTGTTCTTTCATCATGCATCTACTAAAAATTTATAACATTTTCTGATTAATATTCTCATAGTAATGATGACTATTTAAAATGATCTTGTTTGTTTAAGTGTTTTTCCTTCTATTGATCATCTTCTCACAAAAGATGATCCGTGAGACTGGGTATCTTGAGTGTGCTGTTCACTACCATGGCTGAATATGCTGAGAAGAATTATGTCTGATACTTAAAAAAATATTTCCTAAAAAAAAATATTTCCTGATGGACAGATTGACTGACCATGGGACTAACTGATTGAATAACGTGACATCGGAGCAATGAACATAACCTGACAAACATATAACCCCTTGAACGCTGACTCTGAGCAATAGGTAATGTCTACAGGGAATTAAAAAAACAAAGGATTTTGAGAATATATCTTAATATTTATATATTTGAACCTTAAAGGAGTTTTAGTATGGCATATGGGTCATGCTGGTGTCTGAGAGTGCTGCTACACAATGGGCACAGTAGCTTCCACTGACTGGAAAATGGAGCTAGGTAATTGAATTCCTTAGCTACTGAATTATTTGACAGTGTTCATGTAAATGCCACTAAAGAATGGTTTCAGTCCCACATTTTGAATATTTGAATTGGTGGTCAAATTTTAACTGATTCTTAAACCAACTCATGAAACATAATAACGTATGGCAATTAAGGAGGTATGGTGGTTAGGGTGGAGTTTCAACTTGACTGACTTTGGGATCTTCCCAGAGTATTGGTGGAACTCATTTCTAGGTGTGTCTGTATGGGTTTTAGAGGCCGGACCCTGAGTACTAGATATGATACCTGGTCCTTTCTTCTTTGGCACTAGTCCTTTCTTTACTTGCCAGATGCCAGGAACTAAGCTGGTTTGCTTTTCCACGCCCTGCTACAGTGAAGTTCCTGCTTTGAAGCCACTGACTATGGACTGAATCTCCTGAACTGTGAACTAAATTAACCCTCTCTTCCTTTAAGTTAACCCTTTCTGCCTTTAAGTTGGATGCCAGATAGTGTGTCGCACCAATGGAAAAGATGACTAATTCAGAAAAGTATTCATCTCCTATTTTCTGTGGAAAAAGAGAATAATGTGCATGTTGTTTGCTCAAAAGTGATACATGTTTATGGTAGGAAATTATGAAAACACATAATTTTCCTCAAAAGAGGAAAGCTATGCAGGAAACTTCTGTTAATGATTTAGGCCCAAACTTTCTGGAATGTTTTCAAATATATGTATGTTTATTTTACCCCCAATTTTTTATTTTATGCATGATATTTCATAACTTGCTTGTTTTAACTAATATATATTGTGCATGTTTCCCGGCATACACTCCTTCTTCAAACATTTCTCTTTTAAGGACTATATCATTTTTCCTCATGATAATATACATAATGGATTTAGTTATTTCTCTATTGGTGGATTTATTGGTATTTTCATTTTTAACGTAGTATTTAGGTACCTTATCAACATTTTTTAGCTATGTATGCTCACATACTTGCTTATAGCATTAGAATATGTCACTTGTGGAGCAATTGCTATGTCTTCTCCATTGATAATTGTGCAAATTCCATGTAACTATATTTCCATGTGAAAATAATTCAGACTTTTGAAAAGAATCAGTTTTAATGTTTTATGCCTTTCCTTTACATTTGTTATTAATGAGTTTCATTTCATTCTTTTGATCATTAAACATATCTTCTCATGTTGTTCAAGAATATTGAACAGGTGATATGATTCACAAATCCTAACTATAAATGTAAATTTTGATTGCTTTTATGTATGATAATCAATGGGACATGTCCAGTTATATTTTTTCACCTAGAAGTATGTAAATATTGCCTTACCTTGTTTTGTAAATATTTATGAAGAAGAAAAGTCCTGACAGAACCAGAATTTTGGTTACCTATGGGTTATACATATAAACAGTTAGAGACGGACATGGACTAAATATATGCAGATCTAAATGTCCACATACATAAAAATATATATTTTTGCCTAGGGGTTTTACAGATTTAAAAAAAATTCTTATAATTAAAAATATTGTCAAATGTATTTAAATGTAGGATTATTTTCCTTAATTTTGCATAGAAAATAGCTCTTAAAACTACATACACAGATGTTTTTATTTCTTAGCTTTGGGAAAATTTCTTATCATTGTTTCATGCTTTTTGCCTTTCCTCATGAATAATCTTTTCTTTTGTATGTTCCCTTCTTCCATTTTTATCATTTCTCCTTTTTTTGTTCTTCAGCATGTCAAATTAGATTTAAACACGATGCTTAGTTTGTTCACAATATCATTTTATTTTTGTCCTTTATTCCTTATAATGTGAACTTTAATTTTAGAATATTTTAATTTTTTAATCTTTTACTAACTTGTTCTTTTTTATCTTCAACTATTCCCTTTTATATCAGTCTGTTTTCTTCTTATTCATTTCTATTTCCACTTTGAGGAAACCATTTCTAGTTCAATCAGATGATGATACCAATATTTTAAATTTTATTCTCAGGTTATTCATGATTTTCCACCAATATGCTTTCCTTCTGAATCTCCAGCATAATTTTTGTCCTTTTTCTCCTTCATTGGACCAAAGATATGGATCTTTCTTACCTTGCTCTCCTTTGACTTTTGTATATTGGTCTAATTTCATTCTTAGGTTTACATCTGAAGGCCAAGATATAGACAAGTGCTAGTAGAGTTATAATTTTTTTTTCAGTTTTATCCTGTTCTCTTTCTTGTCAACAGAAATTCTTTGACAGCTTGAACAACTAGCAAAGATGAAACACTGTGTAGTTGCTGGGGTTCTTACTATCTTTACCCTAATTTATGAGAATTTATCCCTGAGGATTGTGCTAAATGTGAAGTTGTTTTATATAAATGAACCTAAAATAAAGATGAATTGAAAGTAAGACACTCTTCCACTTTTCCCCCTTTGACTTTTTAAAAGCAATATCTGTGTTAGTGATGGCAAACCTTTTAGAAATCAAGTGCCAAACTGCAACCCAAAATCAACTTATTTATCACAAAATACCAACAGTGCAATTAAACCTGAATACTGAGGTTTTAATTTAGAAAAAAAATAGCTCTACATTAACATCTTTCGTCTTAAAAGAAAAACACAATGACACATGCCATAGCTTTGCCACCACTGGTCTAGAGAGACCAATTTGACCCCAGTCATCAAGGGCACACAATGGGAGAGGTTAACAATTGCTCACCTGTTTTTGCTCCAGGTGATCCACCCCCTTCAAGAGAAGAAACTCGGCACACCTTAAGGGAAAATTCATGTCAGTTTTTCTCCATTCAAATCTTTCTGTCGTATCATTCAAGTGAGCTTGATAATTTATGTTTTTGGGATGTCCATTCAATAATATTCATCAGATGCTTATTAAACCTTTGCAATGTGCCAGTGTTGCAAATAATTCAAAAGAAAAATGGCTCTTGCCTATAAAAAGCTTAAGTCTCATCTATTCATCATTCTTAAGTATTATGACATTTTTTCTACTCTGTGCTCCTTTAGGGATTTTCATGGGAAATTGTGAGATGCTGTACTGTTAGTGCTGGAAGAGGTGGGGAGTGTTGCTACTTAAACACTAATAGGAACAGGAAATAATTTTTACACCATGCATCATTTTAAATCCTTAGTTTTGCCATTCCAACTATCAATTCTAATGTACATAAATAACTACATAAAATTAAGTAAAATGGATTATCAACAAAAGACCCTACATTAGTTTCTTATTTTCATACAACAAATTATCACAACTAAGTGGTTTACAACAGGAATTTACTACTATGCAGTTCTGGAAGTAAATTCAGAATCAGTTTCACTGATGATCAAGATGTTAGCAGAGCTTTATTTTGATTCTGGAGATTCTAGAGAAGAATCCTAGCTAGTGCCATAATTACATTTGGAAGCTGGCCTGGAGATGGGACCTACTCTCAAGATCAGCTATATGGTGTTGGTAGGTTCTGGCCTCCATTTTGTGGGCCTTTCCACAGGGATGCCTTGTAACATAACAGCAAGATTTTTTCCAGTTCAGCAATCCAGGAGAGATCAAGAGAGAGCATGCCCAGGATGGAAGCCAAAGTCCTTTTCTAATCTAATCTTAGAAATGATAACATATGACTTTGCTAAATTATATTTAGCAGAAGTCAGTTGATGTGTGTGGCCCACATTCAAAGGCAGTGTGAAAACACATGAATACTGGGAAAGTAGGGTCTCGGGCAGGGAAGTCATCTTAGAAGCTGCCTTCCATGGACACCTAGTATTTTGGGCTATGTAAATTTCCAATGACAAAATTATACACATATTCTTCTTCCTCTGTTTATATACTAATATTTTCTACTTTCAGATATTAAATAATAATTCTAGAGTATTTTAAATATGTTAAATGGAAGAATTTTTAATGTTCTATTCAAATCTGTAATTTATTTCTGAATAAGAAAAAACTCATTATGGATTTAAGCTATTTTTAATGTTTTAAAAAATTGTTATTATTTGATAATAAAAACTAGAGACAAAAACATTAAAATTAAATTATTAATCCAAATTGAATTACTCTTGTGGATATATTCAGGGGATAGTTAAGTAAAAGTCAAGTACAAGGAAAAAGTGTTTCTCACATCTGAAACAACAATGAAAAACATCCTATGGTTAAAAAAATTCCTTGCATTTGCATCCAGCAGTTGCATTACTTGATTGTTTTAAATAATAAATGACACATAAGGTACATTTCTCTCATCTCTTGATATTTCTCTCTTCTTTCAACTAACATGGGAATACTTTTTAATCATTACACTAGCAATCTAAATTTCAGTACATACTTCCCCATGGACTTTTGAGAGTTCTGGCCTGAAGATTTTCTGTGTCCATCAACTGAAGAAAATCTGTCAAAATTAATTAATGTTGTTTATTTTGTGCCAGTTCTACCACTTGATTTCTCATCTTAGAAAATAAAGTCTTAGTATTTAAGGTTGGCATATTTTGCCTGATAGCAAACCTTTTTTATTTTTTTTCCATTAAGGACAAATTGAAAGGTATAACAGGGAAAAAGAAAATATTGCAAGTTTAAAGATAGAATACATAAAATGATAAACAAGATCACTCAGTTGAAGTCAAGTGTTGAATAAAAATATAGAAAGATTGAATGAAAAAAGAGCATAATAATTATTAACAGTTCTTTAATCTAAACATGAATAATATGAATCTTAGAGGTATTGGCTAAATGTTTGAGGAAAGAAATGACACGTTTTAAATTTAATGAAAAATTTACTTTTAAATAGTGTAGGGAGGGCTGGGGATTTAGCTCAGTGGTTCTGCCACCTGCCTCGCAAGCACAAGGACTCAAATTCGATTCCCAGAATCAAAAAATTTTTTTCAATAAATAAATAAATAGTGTAAGGAACAGGGAAAGGGGACATTACCAGCACATCTGCAGTGAGTCCAGGTCTCCTGTGTCACAACAGCACAAGGCAAATTAATGAATAAAGACAGGAAATAAGACAGAGAAGAAGCTGAGCTTTGGGCCTGATCAATGCTGCTCTGGGAAGCAAAGACAAAGGCACCCCAAGCTTATATTGGGTTCATAGGGAGTAACAAATGACTCAGAGGGTGGTGGTAATCCTAAAACCATGAGGATCTTATGTTGATGAGGATTGTATGCTCATGAGGGTCTTATGTTAAGTAGGATGGCAAGAAGAGCAAAGACATTCTCACAACAGTAGTTGGGATGAGTTAAGCTGATAAGGAGTTTGTCCTTTCTCACATGAGACCTCTCTCCTCTCTTCTCAAAGAACCAGGATGTCTTCAGCTGATGTAATCTTGCCTTTTAGTATCACAGGATCATGGGACCATTGAGGTCTCAGCCATGACTGGAGGTAAAAATGGAGTTATGTTTCAGCATGTCATAGTTGGCCTATAGGCAGGAATACTAGGCCTGATCATAATTTAATTTTGAAATTATTTTTCCCCAAAATTATGTAGAATTGCCCCCAACAAAATAGATGTGTTTAAAATTGATGAGAGAATGCATGAAAAAAGATCACATATCTATGTTATATGTTTAAGACTTTTCATAGATATTTTTCTTTGTTTTGCTTTTGCAAGTTGAATGATTGTCTATTCCTGTATTTTATTATTTGCATTTCTCCCTTAGGCATTGAAGTCACACTTAAGCATCTCCATTCACCAGGCAGTAAGAACCTTGTGAACTCCTCTTGCTCCTTACATTCATCATGACTTAGTCTTCTCATATTTTCAGCTTCTTCTTAGTTATATTCCACAAGTGACCCCCTCTTCAAGTCCCTCAGAATTACACTTAGTAATTCAGGTATGATCTTAGACATCTCATTTGTTATTAAACAGTATACTTCTACAATTAACCTAATCATATAATTTTGGATCAACTTAATCCTTCAAGAATTTGGTTGGTAAGTCAGGTATCTTACTTTTTTGCAGTGGACTTTTGGACTAAAATTTAGAACTTTATATTCTTATTCTATCAAATTAAACCTATGATTATCTCTATTAAAGATTTTAACAGTCTCTCAGCTTCAAGCTGATCCACCTAATTGGTTTGTCTTGATGTAAATCATTGACATGTTGAGAATACAGTCTAGAAGAAAATTTTAGAAAATAAACCAAAAATTTTTCTTCATGCAATCATCTATCCACTACTCAGCACTTTCATATTGCAGCTAGTCAATTAGTAGAAAAGCATCCCTACTACTTTATTATTGAGGAGTTTTTAATTTATGCTTTCAATTCATTAATATTCACCTATGGTTTCTTGTTCCAATATAAAGACAGCCAGTTTTGAGTGTGTGTGTGGAGTTACCTCCCCCAAACCCAGATTATACTGAATTTTTTTGTGTGTGAGATTATACTGAATTTTGATTATCTTGATCTCATTCTGTAGTACTGTAGTGTCCTCAACATTCCCCTTTGGCAATATACCTCATTTTTAAATTGAACAAAAGTCTTTTAAAATTAGAAGTCAACTGAGGAAGCCTATGTACGATTCAGCATTTTTCCTTAACTTTCTCATTTGCAATTGTGAAATTGCAGTTTTCAATAACTTCCAACTTTTTTGAAATTATCTTTCAGGAGTCCATGGATTCATTGCATGAAGTCATATTTATTTTTTCTTGAGTGTGTAATGACCAACTTCCCAAAATCTGGGATGTACTTTTTATGGACTATTGTGTATTGTGAGATTAATATGTAGTTCTAGGCATCATGGTTTCTTTTTCATCAGCACATTATTTCACACTGACAAGATGGCAGTCATACATGGAGCTGTGTGGTTACACAGAGAGCCCAACATGCCACTTTTTTAACGCTCTGTTGTTGCTGTCTTGGAGTTCTGGGTGAATTTTGAACAAAAGGCCACACATTTTCATTTTGCATTAGGTATATATTTATTTATTTTATTAATAAATTTTATTTTATTTTATTCCATTCTCCCCTCAAGCCCCCTCCTGTCCCTGCGTACAAAAGTTTTGTTTCAAAGTTTTCCTTCTATTTTCACTTTTTTTCTTGTCCCTTCCTTGCTTTCTCCCTCCCTCCTCCCTTATTTCCCTTCCCATTTGAACACTTTCTTCCCATTTCCCAACATCCATTATTTATCTCAGTCCTTATTTCCACATTCAGTTTCTAACACCAGAGAAACACTGCAGTATTTAAATATGTATGTCCAATTTATTTCACTTAAAAGTATGGTCTCAAGGTCCATCCATTTAGCTATAAATGTCTGAAGCCTATGCTTCTTTATGGCAGAGTAGTACTCCATTGTATAAAACACCACATCTTTATCCACTCTGCAGTTGATGGGCATCTGGGCTATTTCCAAGTTTTAGCTATTATAAACAGTGCTGCTGTAAACATGGGTGTGGATACATCACTGTGGTATGATTCTTTTAACTCTTTTGGGAAGATAACAAGAAAAGGTATAGCTGAGTCAAATGGAACCTCTAGTTTTAGTTTTTAGAGAAATCTCTATGCTGATTTCCATAGTGGTTGCACCAGTCTACACTCCCACCCACCATGGAGAAGTGTTCTTTTTATCCCACAGCTTTTGTTATTGGTTGATTTGTTGATAGCTGCCATTCTTTCTGTAGTGAGATGGAATCTCAGCCTTGTTTTAATTTGCATCTCTCAAATGACCAGTGATGTTGAATATTTTTTCATATATTTATTTGCTGTTTCTAATTCTTTATCTGAGAAGTGTCTTTTTATTTCAGATGCCCATTTTTTCCATTGGGACTTTAAATTTGGAGGGTCTGATTTTTTTTGAGTTCTTTATTGCATTATGTTTTGAAATTTATGTAACTGATTCTAGTATTGAATCTGCATTCAAAACAAAGACTAGGGGCTGGAGATTTAGCTCAGTGGTTCTGCCACCTGTCTTATAGGCACAAGGACCCAAGTTCAATCCCTGATACCAAAAAAAACAAAAACAAAAACAAAAACAGACTCACCTATCTATCTATTGTCTGTCTTTATTTTCTAGGACATCAGATTGACTACAAATAATTTAGATTATCAGATTTTCAATGGACAATTCCCTTTGAGATGTTTGGTATGTTTAAAAACTTACTCCTACAACCATACCTCAAAGCTTTTATCCATATTCATTTTCAAATAATTTCCTTTTTGCTTATTAATAAAAGCTGGAAGATATTAAAAGATCTTTCCATAATCCATGACGAGCTATAATATTTATTAGATTTTCTAATTAGCTTTAAACATAGTTATGATTATGTAGTATCTAATAAAGTATGCACAGCAATATTTAAGGAGTATTATACAAATATATATATATATATATATATATATATATATACTCTATTTTAAAAACTGAATCAGGCAAGCATTACTTTTGAAAATCATTGTAAGTGTTTATCAACAAATTTGGTTTGGAATTCAAGTTTTGTGTAGTAGTATGATTTGGTGGTGTAGCTGCAATGACAGGAAAATATTCTGACCAAACTCCCTTCATTAAGAAAGTCTTTCCGGGCCAGGGATGTAGCTCAGTGGTGCCATGTTTGCCTGGCAAGAACAATGTCCTGAGTTCAATTCTGTTTAAAACACCATCCATGATATTTGTTCATTTCTCCTTACCATTGGTAGTTATTTAAGATCTCCACTCTTTTTTTTTTAATATTGTAATTTTTAAAAAACTAGCACTCATTAAGGATTCCTTTGATTCCTTTTTCTGCAGATTTCTGGTACTATCTTACTTCAGGATCTTAAACGATGGTGAGTTGAAGTCATACTGCAGCAGATGCTCAGAGTTGAGCTATAATGTTGCATCTGTTCTCAACTATTGAAATGACTTCAAGTCAGTCACTTGAAACTGGTCATGCTGAGTATATTGACACACAAAAAAATTGGTAAATGCTCTTAGTAAGTCTTCTCCCCCCCAGAAAATACTGGTTCTAGGAGCCAAACTACAACACTGGTTAGTCCAACACATGCCCTAGCCTGTAGCAACTAACTGTTCCTATAAGAAATTAGGCACAAGATTCCAAGGCACTTGGTTTGCCCTGTTATTAAACATTATTTACAAACATCACTCAGAGGAAGATATGAATGGCTGCTGGGGGGGGTGTCTTTTTTATCTGAAGATTATAACAATCTTATATTTATGTCAGTAATTTTTTTGTAAAATAGAGATTTAAAAGAATGGCTTTTATTTTGGTAAGATAAAGAGTTTAAAACTCTGAACTTAATTTTTATACGCGTTCATGCTAATAAACTAGTGTCTATTAAAAGTATAACATTAAAAACATATTACATTAATACTAATGGGATTATATGGTGCTGTAACAAGGTTTAGATTTCTTGATATAATGATATTAAGTAAAAAAAGTAAATGGCAGGAAAATGTTCATTTTATGATTTCATTTATACACAAAAATGACAGATTGGAACAGATTAGAAGATGCAGAAACAATGCCAGACACACTCAGCCATCTCATCTTCGACAAAGGAGCCAAACACCCTCACTGAAGGAAAGACAG
>NW_004624759.1:19382121-19395250 GCF_000247695.1 Heterocephalus glaber
ACAGATACAAGCATCCAATGATAAATGTAAATGTATTGTATACCTAAAATGTACCAATAAAAGAATTTAAGCAAATAAATAAATAAATAAATAAAGATGAAAGCAATCAAAGAATTTGTGGTGTTTTGTACAAATAGCCACAGGGAGCTGATTAGGAACAAATCATAATGATCAATAAGCAGCTTATAGAAAAGATGTTCATTATTTAACCTGTTCTGAATCCTTGTCATGTAATACTTGAAAATATTAGTTCTCTTTGAAATAATTTTGATTTACTAATCCTACTCTTAAACTGCTGAAGTTATTGCAGAGTTATGGAGCTGCACTAGGGCAGCAGTAAATGAGAATCATTGAAGTATTCTGACTCAGCCCACACAGAAAGGTCAAGATAATTTTTCTATAAACGAGGTTGAAAGCATAAATGGCTAAATTATTGATATCTAAATGGACCAGTCTTATTAGCAATAATATTCATCTGCTAGCAGATTACTGTAACAATCATTTGCTTCAACAGAGAAGCAGAAAGAGTTGCTACTCTCAAATACCCATTCTGTTGAAAGTTTATGATTTTTTCTCCAATTAGATTTTAAAGCTGTACACACACACACACACACACTACATACACACACACACATACACACACACGCACGCACATATATATATATATATATATATATATATATATATATACTAGAAGGAAGAATTGAGAGTGTATGTATATGCATGCCAAAAGCATTAAACTATTGAAAGTAAATATTTAAAACATCTGAGATATTTGTCCATGATGTGTGTACATGTCTGATTTTACTTTCTGTTTTGCAGTGAAACACACATAACACAAAATTTGTCATGTTAATGATTTTTAAGTGTACAATAGAGAAGTGTTAAACATATCCATATTTTTGTACACAGATCTTAAAAAATTTTTTGTATTGCAAAACTGAAACTCTCTATTCAATGAGAAATTCCTTCTTTCTCCTTCCATTCTGCTCCTCTCTGGCAACCACCATTCTACTAAGAGTTTGACTACTTCAGATACATCCTATAAGTGGAATTGTTTAGTATGGTACCAGTCATTTTTGTGACTGGTTTATTCACTTATAATGTCTTCAAGATTAATCTGTGTTTTTGCATATAGTAGTATTTCCTTTTTTCTTAGGGCTAAATAATATTCTTTTGAAGTGCACTGAAACTAAAAATCAATGGCAAACAGAAGTATGGCAAATATGCAAATACATGGAAATTAAACAATATGCTTTTGAATCAATGGGTCATAGAAGAAATTAGTGAAGAAATTAGTTCATAAAGTCGAATGATAATGCCAGTACAATATACCAAAGTTTATGGGACACAGCAAAACTCATCTTAACAGGAAAGGTTATAGCCCATAGCAGAAAAAGTGAGCCTAAATAAATGACCCGATGATGCACAGCAAGATCCTAGAAAAACAAGAACAATTCAAATCCAAAACTAGTTCAAGAAATGACATTACAAAAATCAAAGCAGAAATTAATAAAATTGAGACTAAAAAACAGTACAAAGTATCAATGTCTCAAAGAGCTGGTTCTTTGGAAGAATAAACAAAATAGACAAACCCTTAGTCAATCTTATGAATAAAAGGAAAAAAATCCATGTCAGTGCACTGGTTTTGTGCCAGTACCATGCTGATTTTAACACTGCAGTTTTGTTATATAACTTGAAATTCAAGATTGTGATGCCCCCTACTTTGCTTTTGTTGCCCAGGATTGCTTTTGCTATTCTAGGTCTCTTCTTATTCCATATGAATTTTAGGATTGTTTTCTCTAGGTCTGTGAGGAATGTTGTTGGTATTTTGATTGGCATTGGATTAAATCTGTACATCAGTTTTAGAAATATGACCATTTTGACATTATTGATTCTGCCTATGCAGGAACAGAAAATATCTTTCCATCTTCTGATATATTCTTTATTTTCCTATATTAGAGTACTGTAGTTTTGTTGTAGAGGTCTTTCACTTCCTGGTTACGTTAATTCCTATCTATTTAATTTTTCTTGATGCTATTGTGAACGGTAATGTTTTCCTAAATTCTTTCTGGTGAGTTCATTACTGGTGTAAAGGAACACTGTTGATTTTTATGTGTTGATTTTTGTATCTTGCAACATTGTTGAATTTGGTTATTAAGTCTAGGAGTCTTTTGGTGGACTTTTTCAGGCCTTCTATGTAGAAGGTCATATCATCTGAAAGTAATGATAATTTGACTTTTTCCTTTCCTTTACTTATCCCTTTTATTTCTTTTCCTTGTCCAATTGCTCTAGCTAATATTTTGAGAACTATGTCAAATAGAGTGGTGATAATGGCCATCCTTCCCTTGTTTGTGATTTTATATGGAGAGCTTTCAGTTTTCCACATTTAATATGATGTTGGCCATTGGTTTGGATTTTGTCAGTCTTTTTCTACATCTATTGAGATGATCATGTGATTTTTCTCCTTGCTTCTGTTTAAATGATGTATTACATTTATTGACTCTCATATGTTCAATCACCCTTGCATCTCTGGGTTGAGACCTACTTGGTCATGATGTGTGATCTGTCTGATGATGTGTTGCATTGTGTTTGCCAGTATCTTGTTGAGGATTTTGTATCTATATTCATTAATGAGACTGACTTGTAGTTCTCTTTTTTTGGTTGTATCCTTGTGTGGTTTTGGAATCAGGGTAATGTTAGCTTCCAGCGTTCCAGTATTCCAGCAAATGACTTTGGGAGTACTCCTTCCCTTTCAATGTCATTAAAGAATTTGAGGTGTTTTAATATTAGATATTCCCTGATGTTTTTGTACAATACAGTGGTAAGTCCAACAGGACCTGGTCTTTTCTTAGTTGAAAGGTTTTATATTGCTCCTTCAATTTCACTACCCATTATTGAGTCATACAGTGTTTTTATTTCTTCTTGGTTTCGGTTTATTGGTTCATATATATCTAGGAATATATCCATTTCTTCTGAACTCTCCAGTTTATTGGAGTACATGTTTTAAAAGTAGTTGCTGGTAATCTTTTAGATTTTGTAAGGGTCTGTTGTGATTTCACTTCTTTGTAACTGCCTATCTGTTATCTATGTAATCTTATCTGGTGTATTCATTCTCTTAGAACTTTTGACACCTGCGGTCTACTATCTCAACATATTTGCATCATGAAATATGATATTATTGTTACAGTTGGCACTAATTTTTAAAGGTCAAAATTTTGTATCCATTCATCTGATAGATTGTTTCAAAATCTTGGCTGTTAGAAATAATGCTGCAATGAACATTGAGCACAGATATCTCTAGGTAGGAGATTCTGATTTCATTTTCCTTGGGTATATATTCTGAAGAGGGATGGTAGTTCTATTTTGAATTTGTTGATGATACTCCACACTATTTTTATAATGGCTGTACCAATTTAAATTCCCACCAAGTGTCCAGTGATTCCTAGTTCTCTATACACTCACTAAAACTTTTCTTTGCTTTTTAATAACAAACACCCTAAGAAGTATACGGTGATTTTGTGGTTTTCATGTACATTTCCTTTACAATACTGAGCATTTTCATATGCCTGTTATCTATGTATATTCTTTTTTTTTTTGAGAAATGTCTATTCAGATACCTTGAGTTTGCTGATTCTTCTACTTGATCAAGTCAGTCTTTGAGCCTCTCTGGTATATTTTTCAATTCCGGTATTAATAGTTTTTGGCTTCAGAATTTCTGTTTGGCTCTTTCTTACAGTTTGTGTCTCTTCACTGATGTTCTCTTTTTCTTCATTCATAGATTTCTCTTTTCATTTGGTTGTCTGTGTTCTCTTATAGCACAGTAACCTTGTTTAAGATGGTTATTTTGAATTTTTTGTCAGGTAATTAATCAATCTCTATTTCTTTGGAGTTGATTTCTAGAGGTTTATCTTATTCACAATAAGATTTCAGAAAAGAAAAGAAACTCTACGGAGTTTTCTTGCATCTAAACAGTAACCTCATAGACCTAACGATAGGATGGCCTTTGAGAGTTCTGGATATTTTTTGGATAAGTCATATATTTTTATACTCTTACAATGCTGAAATAAAGTATTCATAGATCTAGAGGTCATCGTATATGAATTCTTACCAATGAGTTGAATATTTTCTTTTATTTCTCATTGATGAAAGATAGGGCAGATCAACTCATTACTCAGTTACTTATCTTGGGTCAACTATCCATCCCTGAACCAATCAGTTTAATTCAGAAAATCAAGGTCACAATAAAACATACCTCAAATCATAGTGAGTAATAAATGAGGGGAGAAGACATTTTTAAGAAGTTGATAAGAAGGTATTACCATGGATATCCAGTAAAGCACGTATGATGATTTTTTTCTCCTTAAATATCCACAAAATTGAGTTCTCTATCATTTTTCTATCATGGAGGTATTTCATAAGACCAGGCAAAAAACCTATTCTAGGTTCATCATTGTGAAGCTAGTGCCTAATACCATGCAACCTATGCTATTTCTGAGGATTCTCAGAAAGAAATGTTGGCTAAGTAAATTAATGAATTAGTTCTCCAGTTTTTCCTGTGCCAGTTCCATATTCTTGAATTCAAGGATAGCATACATGTCCTTTTAAAGGCCTGAACTTGCAGTGGAGTCCCCAAAACAATAACATTTATCTTCTCTCTGTTCTTCCTTCCCTCAATCTCATTCATTTCCATAATGGCACATATACTAATGATTCCAAATTCATATGTTAGGAAAGATCTATTCTTTAATTATAAAAACATGATGAAAAGTATTTGAAGTCAGATGTGAAAAATGAAGACTGACAAATAGTTTTTAAAACATGAATAAATTTGTATAATTACATAAGGGAAGTAGATTAATAAGATTTTTGTCTTAAGTAAGGTGGAATATAAAACTTTATTCATTACATCACATAAACCTTTAATCTTTTTCTGTAATAGTTTATAAATTTAAAATATATCTTGTTTTTAAACAAGAGAAAAATAAGTATTTATACTTCTAACATCAAGAGAAACCATGACCCACATCCACCCCCACCTGAAATCCTCTATTTTATTTAGATAAAATTAGATCCAACTCCAAGCCTACTGTGTCACATTTTATCCTATTAAAATGAGCAATACTTGACCCTATAGCATATTTACAATTCCACATGATGAATAAATCATGAATCAAGAGTGTGAATTATCCTTAAAGAAGTAAGGCCCTTTTCCCTGTGTAGAGTTTTGGCTTGCACTCATTATCAACTAAAATTCAGACCAATATTAAACCTGGGAAACCAAATTGGGTAGCATATGTAGTGAACGTCCTACTAGATTTTAAAGACTGGGCCTCACAGCACTGAAAATTACTGATTCAATAGTGATCAGAGGAATGAAGAATGGGTTGAGGTTTGAGAGATAGCAAAGCAATCTAGATAGACTATTGTCTTAAAGAATGTAAAGATGAAGTACATACGGGAAGATGGCTTTATTTTTATTAATTTTATTGGTACATTTAAGGTGTACAATATAATGAGATTCATCATTGAAAATTTCCACCTTTACATAATTCATCTTGATTCTTATTTTTCCCCTTCCCCTGCCCTCCCTTCAACCCCTCCAATCCCTCCCTATCTACAAACTTTGTTTACATTTTTTCTTTTTCTAACATTAATTCCATTCCTTTCTTTCCTTTCCCCTACCCCTCCCATTTCCCCTTCCCTTTTTCACAATTTCTTCCTTTTTCACATTATCTATTATATCTTTTAGTCCTTATTTACACTTTTGGTTTCTCACACTAGAGAAACTATTCAGTATTTATACATGTGTGTCCTATTTATTTCACTTAAGACAATTGCTTCAATGTGCATCCATTTAGCTATAAATGTCTCTAATTTCTCATTTTTTATGGCTGAGTAGTACTCCATTTTATTTTAAAAAACTACATTTTCTTTATCCAGTCTCCAGTGGATGGGCAATTGGACTGCTCCCAAGTTCTAGCTATCACAAACTGTGCTGCTATGAAGATGGGTGCACATATATCACTATGGTATGATTCTTTTAATTCTTTGGGGAAGATACCCAGCAGGGTAATACCAGGTCAAATGGGACTTCCAGTCCTAGTTCTTTGAGGTATCTCTGTACTGATTTCCACAGTGGTTGCACCAGTCTACACTCCCACCAGCAGTTGAAGCAGGGTCCTCTTTCCCCACAGCCCCGCCAGCATTTGTTATTGGTTGATTTCATGATAGCAGCCATTCTTTCTGGAGTGAGGTGGAATCTCAAAGTTGTTTTCATTTGCATCTCTCAAATGACCAGTGATGTTGAACATTTTTTCATGTATTTATTGGCTATTTCTCCTTCTTTGTCTGAGAAATGTCTGTTCATTTCAGATGCCCATTTTCAGATTGGATCTTTAAATTTGGGAGGTCTGATCTTTTTTAGTTCTTTATAGATTCAAGATAGTAAACCTTTGTCTGAGGAAAAGCAGGTGAAGATTTTTTCCCACATTGGAGTTATCTCTTCACACTGCTGGTGGTTTCTCTTGCTGTGCAGAAGCTTTTTAATAAGAAGAGAACCCACTTGTTGATTGTTTGTGCTAGTTCATGAGCAATTGAGGTTTTGTTCATAAAATCTTTTCCTATACCAATGACTTCAAGAGTTCTACCTAACCTCTGTTCCAACTGGTTCAGCATTTCTATTTTAATATTTGGATCTTTAATTGATTTTGATTTTAGTTTAGTGTATGTTGAGAGATAGAGGTCTAGTTTTAATCTTTGGCAAGTTGAAACCCAATTTCTCCAGCTCCATTTATTAAAGAAGCTATCTTTCCTCCAGTGAGAGTTTTTGGCTCCTTTGTTGAAGATGAGGTGTATGAGTGTATCTGGAGTTGTTTCTGCATCTTCTAATCTGTTCCACTGGTCCTCAAGTCTGTTTCTTTGCCATGCTGTTTTATCACAGTAGCTTTGTAGTATACTTTCAAGTTGGCTGGCTTTAATTTTACCAAAATATGAACCATAGATTTTGTCTATCTCCATCCATGTAATGAAAGCCTGGGTTTATCTGTTGTGTTTAATTGCTGCTATAGAATAGGGAATCAATAGATATTTGTTAAATTAATCAATAAATAAATTCAAAAGTAGATGAAGTGTGGCAAATGGAATAGATTAACATGTTAAAATACCATGGATAGTGTCCTCTGAAAATCTCCTTCAATAATATAAATTAAAAGTATTTGGGCTCATCTCTTAAACATGGGGGGGTTGAGAGGATAAGGAGATGAAAATAGAGTTAAGATGTGTTATGTACATGTACCAATTCCACATAAGAAATGAAAACATTATGTATTGCAAACATGTAGAAAAAAGGAAGGGAATCAAGAGATGAATGAAGAGGGAGGGAAGGAAGGGAAAGGGGCTGAAGAAGGATTTAAGATGTATTATGTACATGTCCTATTCCCCCCAAAAATATTTAATTCTCATCTAGGTTGGAGAGCTGGACATCAGGAAGATTATACCTGCGGTGTGGCTTCACTTCTCTCCAGAAGTTACAGTCAGGAGAATTCATTTCTCAATCTGGTTATAGATAAGAATTCACTGAAAATCAAGACAATCCAGATTTTATGGTGCATACCTGTAATCCCAGCACTCCAGAAGGCTGATGAAGGAGCATTTTGGGTTTAAGCCTAGCCTGGGCAATTTAACAACTTTGCATAACCATAGTAGTTACTTTCCTGACACTGGGACAAAATACCTACTCCTGCAACTTAAAGGAGGAGAGCTTTATTTGGTTTCAGTAGGTCTAGTCCAGGGATGGATTGCTCCAAGGTTGACTGGGCTCCACCTCCAAGCAAGTAAGATTTTGGGGAGACATATTAGATCTAAACCATAAAATTCCACCCTGGCCCACAAGAGGCTCATGTACATCTCATTAAGCAAAACACATTGTCTATTTCTAAGAGTCACTAAATCTTAACATTTCCAGCATTACTGAAAAATCCAAGTTAAAGTTTCCTCAGAGACTCAAGGCAAACTCTCAGCTGTGAGTCCCTATAAAAATCTAAAATGAAATTAAATATTTCCAACATACAACGACACAGAGTAAACATTTCCATTCTGAAAGGGAGATATAGGAGGATAGAAAGAGATAGGACCAAAGCAAGGTTGAAACCTAGCAGGACAATTAAATCTTATAGTTTTATGTCCAGAACCTACCACATGTAGTGGGGAGATATGAACTGCAAAGGGCGTGGGTAATTCTACCCCTACAGCATCACTGGTTGCAGCCCACATGGCCTGTCTCTTGAGCAGGCTCTATTCACTGTAGCTTTTCCCTGAAGATGTTCCACATTCCAGACATCCCCAACTTTCTGGGGTCTCCATTACACTTTTGGCTTCACTGACCAAGCTTCATGCATTGCCCTCCTATTGGCTAGGAGTCTAATCCCATCACACATTTGTGCCTGACCTCCCAGGCATTCTTCTGAAACCAAGATGGTACTTCCATGACACCCTAACTCTTGCACTAAAACCAGCACCACATGGATGACAACAAGGCCTGCTGGTTCCATGGTAAAAACATCAGGCCAAATTAGTGGAAGAAAGCTGGTGAACCAAAGACAGCAGTAGAGAGAGAAGGAGGAAGCCAGGGGGAAGAATACACCTTTCCAAGTCAGAACCTCAGTGACTTTCCCCTCTGACCAGGCCCCAGTTCCAAACATGAGACATCTTTTGGGAAACATTTTAGATCTAGACAATAATGGAAATTTTTAAAAGGGCTAGGTGTGTGGCTTAGTGTGAAGGCCCTGGGTTTGATCCCCAGTACCACAAAATAAAAAATCAGATGTTGACAGGACATTTCAATGGTTTGAATGTCCCCATCAAAACTCATGGGGGAAAATCTCTGCCTAATAAACCTTTCTTGTGCCTCTTACTAATGTGTCCTGAAAATTCTTTTTCTGCAATGACAGTCAGTGAACCTGCAAACTCATTCTTCAAGGGGGTGGGACAGGTTCCTTATTTCAGCCTCTGGGCATTCTCAGACTTCACCCAGAGGTACTTGCTCCTGTCAAGCCAGAGAGGAGGTAAAAGAAGCATCCAGGTGGTGACTTTGAATTCAGCAGTGAAGCCATCAGGACCTGGGCTTTCTTTGTTGGAAAGGACTCCAGAATTCACTCAGGAATAGTTTCATACTTTCTTTACAAAAATGAACACAAGCTGAGTGTGGTGACACACACCTGTAATCCCACCATTTGGGAGGCTGAGGCAGGAGGACTGCTGTCAGTTGGAGATGAGCCTGCGCTACATAGTGGACTATACAGGAAGACCCTGTCTCAAAAAACAAAACAAAACTAAACTAAACTAAACACAAGCAGAAACCAGCATATCCAGTCAATGACCTTTTGATGTCACAAGCTCAAAATTCCCCCCAGAGAACATAACTCCTCCCAGAAAGATACATGAGACCTTTGAGGAGATATCATTACCACCTGCACCTGTACAAAAAGAACACAGAAAGTTCTGCTTTTTGTCATCGAATTGACAAGTAGCTTCTCCCTCTCCTTTCCAATAAACTCCCCCACTATTATCAAGGAGCCAAACTTGAGCTCCTGCCTGGCTACCTTGCCAAGACTAAACATGCAATCAAAACTTGTTGGGTGGAGAGGAGCAGAGATCCTGAGCAAAACCTGGGGTGTCCGGTGGCCCCACCTCTTTGGCACAAAGGAGCTGTGGGTGCACCATCAAAACTCCCCCACCCCCACCTCTGACCACTGGGCCAAGCCAGCCCTTGGATCCACACCACAAAGGGGCAGTAGGTCAGAAAAGACATTGATCTGAGCACCAGAAGATTAAAAAAAAAAATGTGAACAAGAGAAAGAGGGCCTCTCTCAGCCTCCTAGATGAAAATTGATGCCCACTGAAAAGGGAGGAAAATCTCTGCAATAAAGACACACCAGATCACCACAGTTGGTAAGTTGGAAGGATCACTGCCTCCCATCAGAACCTGGACTATCTACAGGGGAAGGGCAGCTGGAACCTGCAGTAGAACCTTGCATAGTTCAATCCAGCAAGAGGTCAAAGATCTCAACTTGGGCCTTGCAGGCAGAAATAAGCCTGAACCTCAGTGGACAGCTGCTGACTTGCTGAGACTAATTGACCTACATCTGCACACTCCTGCCCACACTGTCTACAGTGATAGCAGAGACATACCCTGAAGGAGGCCCTTTGTTTTTATTTTTTAAAGTAATTTTTTCTCTTTATTTTTAATATTTTTTTCTATTTTTTATTTTTTTAGTTAATTCACATGTTTAAAAGTGATAGATTAATAATTACCACAAAGTGTCATTTTCTAAACTGTGCTTGATGCTATTGTTGTTGCTGATTGTATCACTTAGGTTTAGGTGTTTTGATTGATCTAATCAGTTGTCCTTCCTGGTATACAGAAAATGAGATAGCCTAAGAGTCACTAGAGACTCATAACCTAAAGGTGAGATATATCTTGAAGACACTTCTGAGAAACAATAATTCCATAAAGGTTCTAAATACAAGCAAAAAGATACTTACAATAAGCAATATTGAAGTATCAACACAGGAATTGAACCAGAAACAGTACCAACAACAAAAATAGAAATGAGAAGTTACCTAAGAAAGGCACAAAATCAGGCTACCAGTTCACCAAAGGGAAATTCTGAGGAAACAAGGTGGAAAAGTCTGACAGTCAATCACCTGGAAACCCTGCACTGATGGTACAGGAAGTAAAAAAAAACCAGGTGTATGAAGCTCTAGAAAAATTCAAAACAGAAATAGTTTCCCAGATAAGCAATGGTGAGCAGAATGAAAGACACAATCAGAGACGCTAGAGCAGAAACATAAAAAATAGATCAGCTCAGGACCATGATAGAAACCATGAATGCCCAGCATAGGAAAGAAATGGAAACCATGAACACCCAACACAGGAAAGAAATTGAATCCATGAAACAGATTCAAACAGATATCCAAGAGATTAAAAACTCTATTAAAAGCATTCACAGCAGAATGAGTAAATGTGAACACAGAATATCAAATATAGAAGACAGGATGGTGGTCAGTGACCATGAAAAGAGAGATCTCTTAAAAATAGTAAAGGACCATGAGAAATTGATTCAGCAGCTCCTAGATGATGCAAAGAAGAATGATATAAGACTGATAGGAATCCATGAAAAATCAGGACAAATACAAAAGTCAAAAAAAAAACTATTCACACAATTAATGACAGAAAACTTCCCAAACAGAGGGAAAGAATATGATGTACAGATGAGCGAGGCATATAAGACTCCAACTAGCCATGATCAAAAGAAAAATCTACACCTAGACATATAGTGATCAAGATCCTGGGAACCCAACAGAAGAACAAACTACTACAAGCAGTTATAAAAAAGAAACAAATTACATACAAAGGGAAGCCCATCAGAATCACAGCAGACTTTTCAACACATACCCTGAAGTCCAGAAGAGCCTGGAGTGAGGTATTTCAAACCCTAAAAGAAAACAACCTCCAAACTAAACTGACGTATCCTGAAAAATTATCTTTCAAAACTGATGGAGAAATAAGATACTTCCATGACAAAGAACA
The DNA here is from genome assembly GCF_000247695.1 of Heterocephalus glaber. Next base: position 19,393,715 of record NW_004624759.1, read on the forward strand.
CCTGAGAAATTTCATGAATACCAAACCAGCACTCCAAACAATTCTAAACGATATCCTGGGAAAAGAAAATGAAGGTCACAACTCCATAAGGTCCAACAGACCAAATCCACCAGGCAAAGCATGACGTTAAATGGAGAGGGGGAAAATAAAAAATAAAAGAGCCAATAATAGGAAAATAACATGACAAGGATAAGCCAATACATATCAATTATAACCATCAATGTTAATGGCCTCAACTCACCAATCAAAAGAGACTGGCAGAATGGATTAAGTAGCAAAATCCAACAATATACTGTATTGAAGAAAGACATCTAGTTCAAAAAGAAATTTGTAAAATGAAAGTAAAAGGAGGGAAAACAGTTCTCCATGTGACAGGAGCTCCCAAAAAAGCAGGGGTAGCTACCTTATTTGCAGACAAAGTAAATTTCAAACCAAAACCAAATAAGAGAGAAAAAGAAGGTCACTACATGCTTGTAAAGGGAACAGTCCAAGAGGTAGACATGACAATCATAAATACATATGCACCAAATAATAATGCCCCCAACTATACAAAACGAATATTAAGGGACATAAAAAATCAAATAAGCAATAAAACAATTTTAGTGGGGGACCTGAATACCCCACTATCACAAATAGACAGATCATCTAGACAAAAAAATCAACAAAATACTAGAACTGAACCAAACTTTTGAAGCAACGTACTTAATAGATATCAACAGAGTGTTCCACCCCACAAAATCAAAATATACATTTATTTTGGCTGCACATGGGTTGTTCTCCAAAATAGACCACATGCTAGCTCATAGAACATGTTTAAGTAAATGCAAAGGAATTGAAGTTATCCCATCTATATTATCAGACCTTAGTGCAATTAAACTGGAGATCAATAGCATAAGAAACTGCAAGAACTGCACAAACAGATGGAAATTGAATAACACCCTCTTGAACAACCAGTGGGTCACAGAGGAAATCAAAGAAGATATTAGGCAGTTTCTACAACTAAGTGATGGTGCCAGTACAACAAATAGGAATCTATGGGACACAATGAAAGCAGTTGTATGAGGGAAATTCATAGCAGTATATGTCCATATTAGGAAAACACAGCGAGCTCAAATACACAACCTAATGCTGAATGTTAAGCTGCTAGAAAAAGAAGAGCAAAACAAACCCAAAGCTCATATAAGGGAAGAAATTATAAAGATCAGAGCAGAAATCAATTCAATGTAGACTAAGAGAACGATACCAAAAAAAATCAAAGAATCAAAGAGTGGGATTTTCAAAAAAATATATAAAATTGATAAGCCCTTAGCCAATTTTATCAGAAAAAGGAAAGAAAAGACTCAAATTCATGCAATTAGGAACAAAAAAGGTAAAGTCACAACAGATCCAGCAGCAATCCACAGGATCATCAATACCTACTTTGAGAATCTGTACTCTAACAAAATGGAAAAGAAGAAACAGATAGATTCCTAGATACATACAAATTACCAAAGTTGAATGAAGAAGACATAAAAAGTCTAAACACCCCAATTACAA
>NW_004624759.1:19398660-19416873 GCF_000247695.1 Heterocephalus glaber
TGACAGGGGATATCACAACCCCCAACTTGAAACTATACTACAAAGTCACTGTGATTAAAAAAAAAATCATGGTACTGTCAAAGAAAAAAACCTGAGGACCAGTGGAATAGATTAGAAGATACAGAAACAACTCCAGACATACTCAGCCACCTCATCTTTGAAAAAGGAGTCAACCATCCTCATTGGAGGAAAGATAGCCTCTTTAATAAATGATGTTGGAAAAACTGGATTTCAACCTGCCAAAGATGAAAACTAGGCTTCTATCTTTCACCAAGCACTAAACTATAATTGAAGTAGATTAAAGGTCTAAATTTTAAAACAGAAACAGCCCAAATGCCCATCAACTGGAGACTGGATAAAGAAGATGTGGTTTTTCTATAAAATGGAGTACTCCTCAGCCATAAGGAACAAGAAGCTAGAGATATTTATAGCTAAATGGATGCACATTGAGGCAATACTCTTATGTGAAATAAATAGGACAGACGTGTAAATACTGAATAGTTTCTCTGGTGTGAAAAACTAAAAGTGTAAATAAAGCTCAAATGGTATAATTGATAATGTGAAATAGGAAGAAAAGGTCTAAAGGAATAGGGGAAGTGGGAAGGGTAGGGGCAAGGAAAGAAAGGAAAAGAAAAAATATGAGAAAAGGAAGAAATGGAAACAAAGTCTTTGTAAATAGGGAAGCATGGTGGGCATAGAAATGGGGAAAAAATAAGAACTAAGATACAACATGTGAAGGTACAAGATCCCAACGAGAAATGTAACTGTATTTTATACCTAAAATGTATCAAGAAACTTAATGAAAAAAAAAAACTCATGGGGAAATTTAATATCCATTGTGATATAAGAGGTGGGATCAAATTAAACCATTCAGTAGAGATTGGATCATGAGGGTTTAGCTTGGTTCGCATGTACATTTTAATTCATTCATGAATTAACAGATTAGTGGATTAATGGACTGTGGCATAAGTAGCTTTATCATGAATGCAAGCTCTCACATGTTTACTCTATTATGCTATGTGATACATTTTGCCATGACATGACCCAGCAGGGGAGCTCTCAGCAGATGCTAAGCAGTTACCAATATCTTGCTCGTGGACATCCAGAAATATCAGCTAAACAAACTTATTTTCCTTACAAATTTCTGGTATTTTAATTCAATTATATGACAGACTTCTTTAAGGGAAACAGTGGGGTTCCCTGGAATATATGCTTTTAAAAGCTAATATTTAAACCTTCTCTTCCTTATCCCCTGAAGAGTGTTCTTATTTTCTTTCTTCTTTTTCCCTGAATCCCCACACATTTTGGCTGATATTGTTATACTTGAGATGTGTTAGTTTTTTACAGAAAGATGTAATCCAAGACACTGGCCTGGGTGCTCAGGGCTTTTTAATTAGTATGTTAGTTTTATGTGTTTATGTGTGGCCTCTGAGAGTTCGTATCATATTTTGCTATTTTTAATCATCCATTATTCATGTTAGGATTTGATTTAACAGATTTTGTTGTTGTTCTTGTTGTATAATCTTGCTATTTTCCCTCTTCTTTTTCTGTGCTTAATTCTGAAAAGTAAATGTATCACAGTATTTTATATTCTTGGTTCTAGTCCATTGACAATGTGACTATGAGTTTCCATTATTTCTCACTCATGCTTCCTGTGGTAGTGGTCAATATTCCATTAATTCATTATACAGCAAAATGTATTATGGAAAGAGTAGGGGTTCAAAGACTTTTTTCTCACCACAATTGCACAATATACCAGTTCTATGGTTTGCTAATCATTCTGTGCCTTAATTTATTTGTCTATCCATACAATGAGTATAATATTGTTTTTATGGGGTTGTTGACAATCCAACTGAGACAAAGGGCAGGCAATGTCTTCTGGAAAGAAAATCTACACTATTGATCAAAATACCATTTCCACTTGTTTTCTTTCAATTAGATTACCCTGATCACAGGTTTAGATGTGCCAGCCCAGCCATCTCTCAGCACTGCCCAAAGCATCTTCTATCAAAGCCACTATAAATATAACTATCCCCCTTGGTAGAAGCAAGTCATTCTTTAAAAAATTATTGAACAGTTATTATGTGCTTGACACTTTTTAAGGAGTTATGAATACAGTGGTCAGTCAGTCACCGATGCATTTGAAATGTTTATCCTCATGACCTTACATTTTACCATCAATGTAAGATTGTAGGAGCCAGACATGGTGTCACATGCCTATGATTCCCCCCAGCTACTTGGGAGGCTAAGGCAAGAGAGTCACTTGAGCCCATGAGTTCAAGACCAGCCTAAGCAATGTAGCAAGACTTACTCTAAAGAAATTATGACCAATATTAACTCACATAAAAGAGAAAATACACACATAGTGGTATATTTATATAGTAGGGTGATGGTATGGCATTAATACTTCAAATTCTCTCTCTCTCTCTCTCTCTCTCTCTCTCTCTATATATATATATATAGTCTCAGAAAAATCTCTCAATCTTATTATGTTCATGCATCCTTTGTAAAACTTCTGAGTATTCAAAAGACAACCAATATATGGAAACAAAATCTTTATAAATAGGGAAGGGTGGAGGAGGTGAAGGAAGGGCAGGGGAATGGGGAAAAAAAATAAGAACCAAGATACATCATGTAAAGGTACAAGATCCCAATGATGACTGTAACTGTTTTGTATACCTAAAATGTACCAATAAACTAAATGGAAAAAAAAGACAACCAATAGAATGTTTCAGGGTATAAGTCCAAGGACTGCTTATTCCTAAGTCAGGGTCCCCCAGTCAATGCTTTCCTTAATGAGAAAGCATGTTGCCTCTGAAATGAATTATTTTTCCCCATTCTCTATTACTCAACCAAAGCAAATATCCACCCCCCTCATCCCAGACTAGATACATGATAGAGGCACCCAAACAATGCACTCTGGGTTTATTCAGTGCCTTTGGTGGAAGCAAAAGTTGTCTTATGCTTTTCCCCTTAATGATGTGGGATATTGGTGAAAGGCATATGAGTAGAAGGCTCAGATTCCAGGTACACCTCTTAGCTGCATGAGCCTGACTCTAGGCAAGAGATGGTTCTTCTATGCTTCAGTTTCTTTACCTGAAAAATTAGATGTTGTAAGAGTTAAATTAGATGAAGCATGCAATGTACAGATTATTTTTTGATAAAGTTGTTGAAATTAATTTTACCATAATCTTCTAACAGAGAGCTTGATATTTCTGAGGGAATGGGTAAAACTTGTTGGGTAAAGATAAATTCAGATTGGATCATTGTTTTATCAATAGAAGCAACATATTAAATGTAACATTTTGGGCCTTGGTATCTGTAACCCCACCAAATATATTTAATTTCCCTTGAGGAATATTTCTTTGCCCATCAATAATACAAATAATTGACCTCAGTTCACTTCCAGATGATCAGAAAAGGAAAGAAAAAAAACTATCATGAGGATTTAAAATTTATTGAGGAAAAGATGAATAAGATTGAAATGGAAAATATTTAGAGTTCAAGTAGAGAGGAAGAATAGAGTACTTCTTACGTCATAAAAGTTGAAAAAGCCAATGACCTGTAACAGAAAAAACGTAGTTGGAAAGGTTTCTGAGTCACAGGAAATATAAAGGATGGAACAATTAGTTACAAATGTCAATTTCCTGGATTGATGAGTAGATTAAGTGACAACTAATTGTAAGTACTTTGAAAAAGATAAAAGTACTTTTAAGATATGAGGCCGTTTTAATGAGCTGATATGCTCCTTTGATAATAAATCCTTTGGACTGAAAACTGGGATTTTGTGTTAATTTTATCAGTGTTCCATTGTATCGGTTGACTTAAGGTTTGGGGTGTGTGACCATCATTTTTTTTGGTACCGGGGATCAAACTCGGGTCCTTGCGCTTGCGAGGCAGGTGTCGGAACCACCGAGCTAAATTCCCGGGCCCCATCATTCTTTCTTTACTGTAAATTCAGTACCCAAAGTAATCAGTTTTGTTAAAATAAATATCTTTTTCTCATTTTTTAAAGGCAGAATTACACTATTTTACCTTAGTTGTTAATGAATTAAAAAACACATTTTTCAATGAAACCTATAGGATGACTGACCTTTAATCTTATGCCATTCTGTAGGTTTAGGAAAGCTTGAACTTTTCTTTGAAATGAGTCTCCATAATGGTACAGGAAGGACTTGGAGAGGGTGATACAGTCTAGTCCCACTGAAACATCTAAGACACTTTACTAGTGTAAAATAATTTCAGCAATATTTTGATAGTTGCATATTTAAATATTATTCTATGTCAAACTCACTGTTATGCCTTTTAAAATAGTTTCAAACAGTCTAACAGAAGTGTTCAGTCAGGATTTTGCTGTAAAAAATAAAAGAGGATCTGATTTTGCTGTTCTTGTATGAAAAGGTTTCAATTTCTAGGACAGCACTTTTCCCAGGAGCCCTATGCATAGATCTTCAGCAGATGGTAATAATTTTTTGAGATGTCTAAAACTAGCTTCTGAAAATCATCCACAGCAAGCCGTGAAGGGAGACTTTATTGAGATATGAGAAAACAAATCTAAAATTTCTAAAAACTCTTACATTGTCTAGCTGTCTATACAGCATTCCTTAAAATGTCTTTTTAAAAAATATGTTTTACTCTATCAATTTCTAAGGTCCATTGTTGTGTCCAGTTTCAGACTAGCACGCATAAGATCAGAGATTGATTTTCTCTCATGTGAAAACAAAAGAAAAAGTATAATTAAAGCAACAATGAACCAGCCTTCAATATAGAGTAGGGAGGCCATTAGGAAATAGGGCTGATTCCAGCTGTTTTCTAGCATGTGAACTTTGGTCACTGCTACCATTTGACATCAGGCACCTGGACCTGGACTGACCTAAATGGACAACTACATCGTGCACAAAGGCTCAAGATACATATCAAGAGGTTATCAGACTCTGGGTTTATAGACATTTTCATTATGTTTATAAATTCTTTTCTTTATCTTCCACTGGTCACATAGCCCTTGTTGCTTGTCAACGTATAAGTTCTCAATTTTTCTGTCTCCCTTAGTGTACTAATTTAGTTATGTGAATCTGTGTCTCCTGACTTGCAATTGCTAAGACCCCTAATAAAGTTCTTTTACTTTTGTAATTTCTAAATTAGGGCTTATTGACACTATAAATCAAGGTTATAAAGATGTTGAGAAAACCAAGATATTCTGGAAGATCCCCAGAAGGTCTATCCACTTACAGGAAAAAAATTTAAAAAGCATCACATGATTTAACTCTTTCTCTAATGGAAAACAACAGTTCAAATAGGGAAGATGAGTACAGAATACTAAATTTCAAATGGCATCTGGGGAAGGCATCTTCCAAGGTGGCCCCAATACTCCAATCTCTTGGTATTCACACTCTTTTATTGTCCTTTTGTATTGTTCTCTTCACATTATACCCAGGTTGCCTGTGTGACCAAAAATATATATTTATTGGGGGTAATGATCATCACCTCTGCTGTTAGGTTGCCAAAGTAAATGTGGCCTCATTCTTGCTCTCTCTCTCTCTCTCTCTCTCTCTCTCTCTCTCTCTCTCTCTCTCTCTTCCTTTTAGCTAACTTCCTTATAAGAGCTATCAGGTGTTTTGTTGTCTGACAGCCTATAGAGAAGTCTCACAAGTGGAAATCAGAATCCTCCAGCCAGCAGCTGATCAGGAACCAAGGCCCACAGCTGATAACTATGTGACTGAACCTGAGGAAGATCATGTAGACCAGTCAAGCCTTCAAACTCTTCACCCCAAGGCACTATCTTGACTGCAGACCCTTGTAACACTCTGACCCAGAAACATTAGCCCTCAAAAACTACCTGAGGCAACTAGTGTTTATTATTTCAGGCTCTATATTTAGTGGTAATAGGTTATGCAGCAATATATAATGAAGGTGGCACTCTTCTGAATAAAAGTGCTCTCAAATTTAATAATACATAAAGATCATTGAAGCCTCACCTCATGTGAATGGCAGCTGAGAGAAAACTTGGCATCGGGGAAATATTTGAAACAGAGAGAACAGGCCTGCCTCCCATCCCCAGCTATGTAGTTCCTCTCTAAGGGAAGTCCCTGACACTAGTTTCTTGTATATCTTTCTGATATATTCTGAGCATTCGTTTATTTTATGGTTTTTTTTCCTGCAGCACTTGGGATCAAACCCAGGGACTCACACATGGTAATTAAGCACTCTAACACTGAGCTACACTCCCAGCCCATGATAATAACTCGATCACCTCCCAATACCTAAACACTATAAATTTGTAATTTTTAGGTGGGGGAAGGAAACATGTGAAAAGATTTTCCATGTTTCAAATCCATTTGTAAAGTGGATTTTTTTTTCAACCCTGGAGATGTGGTCTCAATTTTAGCATCACTTATTTAAACTTACTTTTGTTTTGGACAGATTCTTCAAAGTTACATTTGGACTTGAGACTGTTTCAGATTTACTTGAGCAATCAACTTTTCTAAATGTTCTCTTACTTTCATCCAGAGTACTAGTTCTTATCAGTTGGTCTTTGTTCTCTTTCTGGAAGATATTTGAATTTCATCAATAATTCATTGCCTGTTTTTAACAAATGTACAGTTAGCATTCATTAACAATTCATTATTTCCTTTAATAGTTGTGCTCAACTGAAGATCCTTGAGTAATTAATTAACTCTTTAGAATTGAGAAGAACTTTACCCTTTCAGAGTTGAGATTTCCAGTCCTCCATGAATTGCACATATTGAAAATTAGTATTTTATTTTTGCCTAGTCTTACAAATTTCTGAAACTCTTCAAGCAGAGATTATCTATTAAGTTTTTATACTTTTTTTGGCTTAAATTTTTCTATTATACATTGTCCACATTCTGCTCCTTAAAAAAAGTTAAAAATCTAAATGGCCATCTAAATTAACATTCAAAGATTCAACCAAAGTATGTGTTGTGGCTTGTGTCTAGATATGCTCCTAAAGTCTCCTGCACTCATAGGTTAGATTTTTCAGAGGTGGCTGGATATAGAGTGTGTGATAATGAGATTAAGTGTGTGATGCTGGCATCAAGACTGTGTGATTACTAAACTAGTCCACTGGTTGGTTTGTTCTGGAAGTGGATAATGCAAAGGGCCACCCTGGCTGTGAGTGACTGTACAGACTATAAGGGACAGAAAGAAGGCTGCTGGAGTCATTTGCCACTTGCTACTTGCTGCTTTGATACTTCACTGCTTGCTGCCTTACTGCCTTGTGCCTTTGGGCTTCTACCTTCCATGAACTGTTTCTCCTCTGCCATATGCCGCCCTGCCTTCGAGCCACCCAACTATGAACTGAACCTCTACAAACTTTGAGCTGAAGTAAACCTTTCCTCCTTTAATTTTGGGTGTTAAGTATTTTGTTTCAGCAACAAGAAAAGGTAACTAAGACAGTAGATTTCAAGGACTCAGTGGTGTAGCTAAGTGTACAGTGTTTGCCTAGGTTATATAAGACTTTGGGTTCAATCCCTAGCACTGTAGGTAAAAACTATCTATCTACAGATACACATTTTCAACTACCCATACATTTTTCTTTGAAATATAATGTTTCCATATTTCTTTACCATGGTTTCTATGGCTATGTTTTATGTATTTTTCATAACCTCAGTTTTCTATTTAGTATGTGTTTGGTTTTATTTTGAAGTTTGTGGAAAACCTTATATATTTTTAGCTCCAGACCACTCAACATATTCACATGATTTAAAACACATCCACACAATAATTAAAATTTTCTAAAAGTCATAAAAGCACAGCAGTCATATTGTTTTACTTGATCAACAAAGCATATTTGTTTTTCTTTTTATATTTTAAAAGGGGATTTTTTTGCCTTTAGCTATATATTTCTGGATTATTTTGATGCTATTTTTACTGGATTAATTAATTTTGGACATTACTTTGCAGTGTGCAATAAGTTATACAATTCAGAGAGATTTCCTCCAGCTTACTTTTAATTCATTTGCTGTGGTGTAATGTTAACCTTTGCTTCTGGGCTCTACTAAATTCCTCCTTCCAAACTTTACCCATGTTAGGTTTAGTTTTTGGTCCTTTATCAATGAGACCAACTATTTAGGATTTTCTAGGTTATTCAATTTTATTTTATCTGTGTTAATATTTGTCCTTGTTCAATTTTTGTCCATCTATTAATGAACAAGGTAAATCTCTTCCTCTTTGAAAATTTCCTAGATAAGTCTGTATTCATTAAGGTTCTCTAGAAAAGCAAAAGAAATGAAAGATATATCACATATCTATATATATGATGCACATCTATATCTCCATATACTTATCTATATATGTGTGAAAGCTTAAGAACCAGGAGAGCCAATGAGGTAAATCTGAGGCTGAAGGTTTGAGTTGATATGGGGTGTCCTAGTTCAAGCAGTGAAGCCGAAAAAGACTCAAGCAGTGAGGAAAGACATTTCCTTTTCCTCCAGTTTGTTCTATTTGGGCCTTCAATAGATTGGACAGTGACTCCTTACACTAAGGAGGGCAATCTACTTTACCAAATCCACCAATTCAAATGCTAATTTTATGAGGAGACTCCTTCATGGACAAATCAATAAAAAAAGTTTAATCTGGGCATCCATGCAAGTCAGGTTGGCACATAAAATTATCTCACCATTGTGCTTGATAAAATAATTTTTTAGAAGTAGCAAACAGTGATAAAAGACTAATCTTTTGATAAGTAACACTACAACAGTACAAATCCATAAAAGCAGACAGTGATCTTAATTCTTGGAGGTTATGACAAGGGTGGTAACACATTGCCAGAAGGCTTCTGTTGAGGTTTAGTTCTCCAAACAGAGTGTGATTCAGAAAACACCATCTGGGATGCTTGCTGATTTTGGGGTCCTATCCATAGAAACTCTGATTCAATAAGTCTGGTATGAGATCCAAGAGTTGGGACCCTGCATAATTTCTAGAGATTGGGTTTAGTCCTATACTTTCATGAAGCAACACTTGAATGACAAACACAGAAAGTTATAAGATCAGTATGTGTGTGCCTATAATATTGAAACAAGGAGAAAGGTGAATTTAGTTTCTCTCATGAATGGCAAAAACAATTGTCAGGTTTTCTAGATTTTTTAGAGAAAATGAAATCAAAGGAAATACATAAGTAATTCAAGAGAAAATATATATAGGAAATTTTCTAGTGAAGAATGTAAGAAGACTATTTGAACATGTTTTGGGAAACAAAGAAGATGATAGATGATAGATAGGTAAATAGATAGATAGATAGATAGACAGACAGACAGATGAAAATAGGCCTTGTTGACAAAGTGGAAGAATTTGAGATAACAAAGATAGAGGCTACTGAGCTGGGTGTGGTTGTGTAGCCCTGTAATCCCAGTGATTGGGAGGCTGAGGGAGGAGGATTGCCATGAGTTGGAGGCCAGCCTGAGCTACATAGCAAGACTGTGTCTCAAAAAAGAAACAAAACAAAAACGGAAGCTACTTAAAACCTTCCAAGGGTCATTATCTCTAATAATTCTGCCTGATTTATTTGAAGTTTTTGGATATATGGCTAATTTCCATTTCATCTAAAAACATATATAAATTGTCTTTACTTTTAGAGTAGTGATTCTCATTCCCAGTTATACATTAAAATGATATATGAACTTTACTAAAAACTAATTCTGGGTCCTACTCATTTAATATTGGTTTTTAATTGGTCTGCTACTCAAGATGGCTGAAAATTTTTCAGGTGGTTTTAAGATTCATCCAGGGATAATAACTATTGTTTTAGTCAACAAGGCAAGTACTGCAGTGGTATGAAATTAAACTCTATGATACATCGATACTGCAGCAACTCACACAATGCATAATGCTCTATAGTTCATCATTAAAACCTCTAAACTGCATATTTTCACCTAATATTAAATGTTCTTAGAAAAGGCAGTCAGATGTAAATTGTGTTTTAGTAACAAAATATAAAGAGCAGTCTATTTTTAAATATTTATATAGTATTTGTTAGGCTGGCTAGTCCATGCCTTGGAATGAAGTAAGACTAATACCACAGATACAAATAACTCGATTGTTATATTAACTTAGAATCATGTGGTAGGCAAAATAGTGGCTCCCAAGATAGCCATGTCTTAATCCCTAGAACTGCAAAAGTATGAAGAGTCAAATGTGGATGCAAGTGATTTTAAAATAAAATTATCCTGAATAATCCATTTGAATCCAATGTAATCCCAAGGGTCTTTAAAGGTGGAAAGAGGAGGAAAAGAGGGTCAGAGCACATATGTGACACCAATGCAGAGTCTTTCCAACACTGTGATGTGAGAAGAATGAAACCTGCTAGTACTGGCTTTGAAGATGGAAAAAGACGTCATGAACCAAGAAATGTAGGCAACCTTTAGAAGCTGGACAAGTCAAGGAAACACTATGCCCTAGAACTTTCAGAAAGTTATGTAGTTCTGCCATCATCTTGATTTTAGTCTGAAGATAACATTTTGAATACTTGACCTACAAAACTGTAAGATAATACCTTTCTGTTGCTTTGAGTCACTAAATTTGTGGTCATTTCTTACAGCAGCCATCAGAAACTAGCACAGCTTGCCTATTAACAGAGGAGAAATCCACAAAAACATAAGATCAACTCTCTGGTAACACCAGAGGTACCCACCATTTTTTCACATCATATACCCCACCCAGGAAGAGTAGAACTACACAGCTGGGTGACAAATGATGCCTCGTCCCCTTGGTGAAAACATGACCTCTCAATCTGCAAGTCCTCACCAGTCATGCTTTACCTTCTAGGTAACAAAACTCCAAAGAAGCACCCAGGGAAGAAAATATCACTGAGAACAGGGAGTTATTCTTGCATTCTTTGTAATGTTATTTTCAGTGTTTGCTAGCTCCCTCAATATACAAAGCTATCATTTTGAGGATTTGTTATCACTTTTTTTTTTAAAGAGTCTTTTCAAGTGTCACTTTCTGACGTGTTACTTTTGCAATCAGCCCTGTGTATGCTCGCTGTTCAGGGGCAATCACCTGAGCTTCCATAGAGAAGTTTTCCATTCTGTGTTATCTGATTCTTTCCTCAAAGTCCTTAATCTGTGTGTGGAATGTCCCTCTCCACTCCAGCCATGACAATACACAATGCTAGATGGACATAAACGAGGGGACACCCTGCTTCTTGACAGAGGAATATAATGTGAGAGGAGAATGAACATCTCATTCGTGCAAAGCAAATGTTAAACTTGTGGGTAAAGAGTTTCAGTTTCCAAACTGCATGATATCTATGTAGTTTCTTTTTCTTTTTACTTTTCACTTGTTCATTTTACAAACATTTAAATAATTACCATATGCTATCCAAAGATTAGGGGAATAATTAATGAACAAGATGGACAAGGTCCCATCTTTCAGTCTGGTGGGTGATATAGGAAAAAACCAGATAATTTCAGCACTGTAGAGTTGTTTATTCATCTACCAATCATTGATGGAGTACTTATACTGAGCTAGCGCCAAGAAAAAAAGAAGTGAAATACATGCTTGAATTCTATATAGGACAGTTCTGGGAAGTGAACTTACACATACAGAGACTATTTTAAAGCTGACCCTTTTTGCTCATTGAGAATGCTGTGGAATAGTTTGTACCTCTGTTGCAGGCCCTTCTTTCTAAAACCTCAGCAGGACCACTTAGCACTTCAGCTTTTTATTGTATGGCATTTTCAGACTATGAACTTAAACCTCCTTGTAGAGATTTTTTTTCCTGAAAACTTGCAACTGTTTCCCAGAGAAATAAAACAAAATTCAATCCCAATTTGCAATTAAGAAACCTTAAAAGAAAGGCTTTTGTTGGCTGCTCACATTAAAATCTTCTGGGAACACTTGAAACAGCTACTGACTTGGAACACCAATGCCTGAATGCCTGACACTCTGGAACCTACATTTTCAGCACGGAGCCCGAGACTAAAGTCTGATGATCTTTCTTCCAGGAGATTTTGTTTACTCACATGGATACTCAGTCCCAAACAGTGAGGCCTTACAGAACTTTTCTAATTTGATTATAAAGCCAATGGAGTTTCCACAAGGATTTTGAATGAGGCTATCCTCTTAAACTAAGAAATCACAAGTATGATGCATGAAGTATAGTCTGGAGAAGTAAAGAGTTTGCCTACGTATATTTCACCTGAGAAAAGGAGAGCACTCATGTTCAACCATCCCAGGTGAAGTGAGTTGGATGCCCACAGAGATGCCTTTGCATGTTATAGCCACATAAAATTTATTTTACCTGTCTGCCTTGAGTTTGTTAATGCTTGCTTTTGCCCTGGTTCTTATAGGCCTAGAGTATAACAGAAATCAGGGCAGAAATCACTGCTTTTTTCTGGAGATTAAATGACATGCCACATAACCATCACAGGACTCCCACTGGCCTATTGATTGGATTCAGGTTATGACTTCACTATTCATTCCCTTCAAACCATCCTGAAGATACAAGTTCAACAGGGTGCTCATACAGTATGGACACATGCTGTGTAAACAGCCCATGCTGGGAACACAGGAACACTTCAACAGTTGCCTAAGAATCTATTACAAAATAATGTATAGGTTTGTTGTAAAACATGCTTTCAATCACTTCAGAAGCATCATTTGCCTGGTGCATTGCAGTTTGTGTGTGCTGGAAAGAGAAAACATATTCTGAAGGATTATCTCAAACAGTTTTAAACCAAGCATGCTTCTGAAGCAGTAAATTGGCACAAACAACAGTGAGGGACTTTAAAATGTAGACTGTTCTTACTGCTTCTTTTGCTTGTTTTTCAGGTTAACTGCACAGCATTCGGGTTAACATCTTTCTTTGTATACATGATCCTATAATGTGTACCTGTGTATACCTGGCTTATGAATTTGCAGTGAAATTAATTGCAAGGTCAGAACGAATGGAAAGGAGAGACTGACAAGAGAAGATGTTAGTGGATCAGAAAATAGAAGGTTTTAGGTCCTACAATATGACCTCCAGATTGTAAGATGATAACTTCCTACTTTTACAACATCCAAAAAGACAGAACACACAAAAGTAAATAACAGTCAATTTTACATTACTCAATATCTTCATACGTTAGAAAACATATGTGTACTCTGACCAAGGTGTCTAAATTGCAACAGTGACTCCTAATCAAAAATAGATGTGGCCAAAATTCTACTAAGTTAGGATCACAAACTTTGCACGTGAAACCCAAAGTGACTTCAACCTTGAAAAAGCGAATCTCCATTTCAAAAATGGAAACAAATTAGTCTGCAAAGTAAATTGACTAAAGTTACAGGAGTTTCAATTATTAAAATCATGAATATCTCCAGTGTGCACATCTTGATTCCTAATATTATTGAAAAGAAAGGAACGAGGCTCCTCACAGTCTCTTATATCCTCCCATTTCAGTGTCTCCACTGGTGCTTTCTAATGTGTCAAATAGTCCAGTAAGACAAATGGAGAGATGAACATAAGGTTGATTAATGTAATGTGATAGGCCACAGACTAATGATTCACTGTCATTTTTATGACACTATCTATATCAAGGTATATAGTTTAAACATGATGAATGTACAAAATCTATGCCTCATGAAGATGATAAAAGAGTATGTGTTGGGAAGGGGAATGGATTACAAATAGGAAAATTATGCCATAAAACATTTTTAGAAACATCTATCCAAAACTTGTGGTATTCTTGGGATAAAGATAGTGCTATGCATATAATCATAGATTTATCTTTTTTCATGGATTGTACATATTCTGAGTGTCTTTGGGGTACAGAAAACTGTATTTTAATTTCAGCATGCCTTCAGGAAGAATAGAAATGTTCTAAGAATCAGGAATGTTCTCCTTGGAGAAGGAAATGGGGCAAAGTTTGAAGCAGGGCTTGTTATACGGTCCTGCTGTCAGGTGACCAAGGGAATATGAGGCTCCTGCAGTATGAGTCAGTTACATACCCTGCTGGTGCCTAGCAAGTGGCCAGGCAAGAGGATTCCTCAGTGAGCATGGAGAGATGGAGGGGTGAGGTACAGATAGGTGCGAGTATTCAGAGAGGGATGCTAGCAGCTGAGCAAAGCTGGCATTCTCAGGAGAAGGGATAGATGTCTACTGGCAGAAGTCTACATGGTAGCATAGTATAATATCAGTCGGAGATTAAAAGCCCTAAAGCCAGGTTCTGTGAGGATACTTCTTGTCGCCATCATTGTCTAGCCTACTATACATGTATCGAGTAATATATAAATATATATTTATCTATAATATGCATATAATATCTAGCCTCTATCTATTCTAATTATACCTGGACACTAAAATCATTTTAATCTATTTATTTTTTCTTAAATTCTTTTATTGGTACATTTTAGGTATACAATACATTTACATTTTTCATTGGGTGCTTGTACCTGTACATGATGTATCTTGGTTTTTATTTTTTCCCCAATAACCTGTGAGCCCTTCACCCCCTCCAACCTTCCCTATTTACATAGATTTCTTTTTTTTTATTTTCTCATAATTTTTCCTTTCCCTTCTTTCCTTTCCCCTTCCCTAATATATTCATTTTAAGGTACTTTTTCTTTGGGAATTAGATTCTTGAACACTATTAACAAGAAGAAATGTGAGTCAAGATAGAGAAATTGATTTTCCATCATTTTTATTATTATAAATAAGGCAAAACTGAATGGTAATTATAGAATATGATTATTGTTAGAGGAGTAAAATAACAACAAAACATCAAAATAAGCCTATAAAACTCTGAAAACAATGGCATGGTAAACACAATAAACTAAGGCGAGCTTTTTGGTTTGGGTGGATGGATTGATCAAAAGTTGACTGGACATGGATACAAAATAAAAAGCAGGTAAGAGGCGGCAGATTCTCAGCACATACAAGGGTGAGAAAGACAATTTCTCACCTACAAATGAATCTTTCCCTTGGTTTAATCCTTGAGAGCAAGGGGGAAGGGAAATGCATGGCACTCAAAGCCCTGTGCAGGAGCTGCATATTGGATGGGCTTACTCATGAAGCTGAAGGTTTGTTCTCACTACACATGGATTCCAGGAACTTCTCATGGTCACTAAAGAGGAAGAAAATTATCTTCAGCAGGTGGTGATTGACTCCATAATGGCACTCAGGTCTGCTATTAGAGAGGACTATTTTCTCTTGTCACACTGGCACTGCGTGCCTGGCTCCCATCACACCAGGTAGCTGGGCTGGTCTCAGAGGCCTGCCCTTGAGGGCAGAAATAAAGAGTACTGTGACTCCAGCATGCTGACAAATTTCTGATTCTTGGAATTGTCTGGCAGGTGGATTTTCCAAACCACTAATTTACCACAACTTGAAAACAAGATGAATAAAGAGGCAGAGGGGAGATGTGTGCAGTGGAAGGCTGCCTCCCTTCCTGCAGGCTCCTGGACACAGTGGGGCAGGGCTGAGCCTCTCCCGGCAGGTGTGGCCAGGAGCCTGCTGAGCGACTTCCAAAGAGCAGTAGGTTCACATAGGAATATATAGTGCACATGGAGGTTGTTCCCAAATATCCAAACCGCCCTCCTCCACTGAATGTTAAAATGCATTAGAGAGAGTTGGGGAATTGGCCCTAATTTCAAAGAAGGCCGGTTCAGTTACAAAGTTTTCTCATCCTCTTAAAAAGTGACTAGCATCAGAATAAATGTTACCCAATCTGGCCCTAGAAGTATTTGTTGGAGGCTGTGGCTTCAAGGGGCATGAAAAATCAGCCATCCCATAACCCCATACTAGAGAAATTAGCTGACACAGTGGATAGTCAAATGTGTTTCATAAAGAGCAATGTGGCGCTGTTGGAGGAATGGGTTGGTTACTGGCAGAAAGGAAGGAGTTAAGAAGGTGTTTGCAATTCAGTCCTGGAGAGGAGGGATGGAGAGGAGGCGGCAGGTGTTTCTGAGCAGCCCAGACTCCTCAGTGGTGGAGGAGGGGCAAGTCCCTGCCTTGTTCCATGGACAAGGAACTTTATACTCTGGCACCCCTGTGAGTAGGCAGAGAATGCCTGCACCTTGTTGTGATGTCTCCTGAAACTGCTCAGTGGTTACCTTCGCAATTCCTCTGAGGAGATCCTTGTACCTGGCATCAAGCCTAAGAACAGGATAAGGTGCTGTGGTCCCAAGCACGATGAGCCACCTTGACGGACTAAGAACAGGCAAATCCTAGTCCTCACAAAGCCTTCATTTATGAAAAGCTGGAGTATATATGATCCAAATTATTTGTAAAATCACCTTTCACCCACCAGTGGCCATAATACAAACTGAGTAGCTAAGTCTGAAACGAAAAGCACCAAGAAAGGAAAGAAAGTGGGAGGTAGAGATGGAAGGCCAAGGTTCAAATCAGACCTATTCTCTCCAAGGGTCTGGTCCACTGGTTGAGGAAGTCAATGAGTCTATTCAGTAACCTCAAACCAGGTATCCAAACAGTGTTAAACACTCTTCTGCGACATAGTAACTGTATGGCCCTGAGAGAGGTATCTATTATCTCTGCTCCTCAGTTTCCTCATCTGTAACATAGAAATAAAGATTCTGGATCTCTATGAGTAATAAATGAATTTACATCTGTAAATCATGAGAGTACAAGCACATGATATAACTTGCAAGCCTTATTTCTATGTTTAATTATAATAAAATTACACTTAATAAATTGTATTTATAAAATTCAAATTTGAGTAAAATGTACTTGTTTCATTAGCAATGACTGACTGGCCAGAGCCTTTATTGAGGTGGGGCTCATCCATACTGGGGCCAATGCAGTAGCTAATAAGTTGTGGTAACTCACAGACAGCAGCAACTATAGCTCTGGAGAAAACTGTCTCCACATTCATCATGCCATTTTGATGCCTCTTACTGATCCTTCCCTCTCTATATTCAGTGTCACTAATTATTTAATTTTGTTGAAAACATATCATGCTTTCTTTTCCTCATGAGTTTCCAACATCTTGTATTTTTACCTCTGAATTCTAGCCTTTTCCCCACTGATTCAATTTCTAAACAGACAAGAGAAAGTATTGGCCAATGCACTTGTTAGTCTATTCTCCAATATGAGTTTTTCTATTCTACTTTCTACAGTGGCATTTCTATACAAAACTCTCAACATCAATCTTGTTTATCACACTACTCAAATAATAATAATCTTGTGTAAACCTGTCACTCTGTTAGAAGGAAAAGTTGCCTGGTAAGACAAAGGAGGAATCTTAATTCAAAAGCTTAATTCTTAATATTATTCCAAAGATCTACATGCTAGGTCAGAGATATCTGTTATATCTATAAAGGAAAGTTAGATGTTCAGACACTGGTTGGCCCTGCTATACTTCACTTGATGAATGTGTTTTATAACAAAGAATGTATTTTACATAATAAAGTATATCATGGAGAGTTCTCTAGCTCCTTTTAAGGCTCATAAGCATGTGTCACACTTGGAGGAGCATTCTATGAAAAAGTGCTCTTAAAGTATAATCTTTGTACTACATGTATCAAAAACTCCCAAAATATTTATTATAATTTCTGGGGTTCTATGGTAAGCCTTAGAAAGTAGTTTTCTATTGATAGATCCCAAATACTCCATTTTGAGGATTTCCTGCTGATTTTTTTATGTACTAAAGTTTGTGAACAGACTCTTGAAGGCTCCCAACAGAGGTAAACTGAATGACTCTGATACTTAAATGGATGAAAGGCATTAGGAAGGACAAAGTGTCAGAGGAGGGTAATTTTAGGATAAGGAAACCTCATCTAAGATATTGAAGTGTAACAAAGTGGTAAATTTAAGTAACTTATAAAGCAAGAAAAAGATACAAGGCATCATTCAATTATAACAAGTCATAACAAGGAGGGGATAATTTGAAGACTGAACCATAATCTCTGAAGGTCACATTCCCCTCAAAACATTCCATGGAGATTCTCACAGCAATAGATAGACACCATGAATGTTCATATCTGGTATTTTGAGGATATATCAAACTTGTTTCTCCTCTGTGTATTTTACCATGATACTATACACTTCTTTTTTTTTTCCAATTTTTTCCCCATTAACTTTATTGGTACATTTTTGGTATAAAATACAGTTACATTAATCATTGGGATCTTGTACCATTACATGAGTCTCTTGGTTCTTATTTTTTTCCCCTTCCCTTGCCCTCCCTTCACCCCCTCCACCCTTCCCTATTTGCAAAGACCTTGTTTCCATTTTTTTCCTCTTCTCATATTTTT
>NW_004624759.1:19419533-19435303 GCF_000247695.1 Heterocephalus glaber
TCTTGCACCATGAGCAAAATCTTTGCTGTTATCTGAATAATTATTTCTGATTTCATTTTTCCCAGATCCTCTTTTGTTGCCAGTTCAGAGTCCAGGTGGTTGGGTATCAGTGTTCCATCTCTTTTCCCTTTGGGGTTGCTGTAGGTGGTCTGGAAGTCTGTTTTTGAGGCTTGTTTATGTGTCTTCTCATTTCCACGGGGTGGGGGGGGCTGCTTCTGGCTCCCACCCGGCTCACCTTCTCTGTCCTAGGAGCTTGGGATGGTGGCAGGGGAGCTTCCTTCTGGGTGCTGGGACCGGCTGAGCTTCACTGCCCCAGGAGCCTGGGATGGAGGTGGGGAGCTTCCTTCCGGGTGCTGGGACTGGCTGAGCTTCTCTCTACTACACACTTCTTAACAACATAAACCATGATTCTTAAGTTCTTTTGGTGTCTGGGAATTAATATAATGTTTAATAATAATAAATAATACTAGACACTAACAAATACTGAGCACATATCTGCAGATCAATAAATATTTGCTGAAATGGACTGCAGGAAAGAATCACTTTTTTGGAAGAATGCACTATAGAAAAGAAAACAACATAATTCAAAGAAATAGGAAAGGAAGTTTATGAAAACACACATGTTGTAGTTATCTAATATATCCTTGACATTTCACTAAAAATGCCTACCAATGTCACATTTTTCCATTCTATCTGGAGTATTGCATGCAATTTGTTTACAAAAGTTTGTCACTGACTCTGCCTGTGGCGGCCTTGGTCTTTTCCTCCAGGATACCAGACTACTTATTAATTTAGTAATGTTTTATTAAATTTTCATAATACAAAACTCTGTTTATACAGTACATTTTTAAATAAACTCCCTCTGGATTTATTTTGATCTATAAAGCTGATTTTTTAGTATATTTCAAAATGATTCTGCCTCACAAATATTTGAGGTAAAGTGTTTTCTTTTAATCCGTTCCATTGTAGTATTAGGATACAAAAAAGTTCTTCCATCCTTTATGCAAACCCCCAGTATCTGCGTGCTCAGATTCCTCACAGGTGAGATACTATAAGCAGACCTTTTGATGACCTCTTAAAATCACATGACATAAGGAAAAAAGGAACTAGATTTTGGTAATTTTATCTCCCATAGTATTTGATCCCTTTTGATGGGACAGTATAGAAGTGGAAGAAGAATTTAAGTTCATTATTTTTACAGATTATTAACCTTTTTCTAAAAATAAAATTTGTAAATTAGACTTTACACATTAAAAGCATTTTAACACTGCCTGCTGCACAAGTGCAAGGACCCGAGTTTGATCCCTGGTACCAAAAAAAAAAAAGCATTTAAAATTGTTATGAGTTATATAATAATATGAGCTAAAACAAATGGAAATTGCATATATTAATACAGTCTATATGTCCATCAACAGATGAATGGATAATGTAAAGGTGGTATTTACACACAATGAAATATTATTCTGCCATAAAGATAAGCTTGAGTCATTTGTAGGGAAATGGATGCACCTTGAGATCATAATGTTAAGTGACATAAATCAGACACAAAAGCCTAGGTATCACATGGCTTCTCTTTTATGAGAAATCCAAATTATTTATTTGGATAAAAATAAAAGATAGATAATAGGAAGTAGGGAGAGAGACCTTTCTCAAATGAAAAGTGGGTCAAAAGATGGAGGGAAAGGGTAATGAAGATGTGTTGTATATGTATACCAACTCCACACAAGGAGTGTAAACATGATGCATTGTAAACGTATACTAATAAAAAATACTGTCAATTATATACAGTATGTGTTTAAAAAGTAAGAGAAGAAGGCCAGGGATTTAGCTCAGTGGCACCACACCTGCCTTTCAAGTGGAAGGTCCTGAGTTCAATCCCCAGTACCAGGAAGAAAATTTAAAAAAATTAAAAGAGAAGAAATATATTGGGATACAACATTGCAGAGCTTTTATTGACCCAAAGTCATATTTAGAATATTTTTTTTGCTTAAATTCTTCTATTGGTGCATTTTAGGTATACATTTTATCATTGAGTGCTTGGTACATTTTAGGTATACATTTATCATTGAGTGCTTGCACCTGTACCTGATGGATCTTGGTTCTTATTTTTTTCCCATTACCTGTGTGCCCTTCCCCCCATTTCCTTATTTACATAGACTTCATTTCCATTTTTTTTCTTTTCTCATAATTTTTCCTTTCCCTTCTTTCCTTATTGGGGGTGCTCAAGAAGGATAATGGCTTTGAGAATTATTCTATAGCCATAGTCTTGGGAAATATATTATATATATTATATATATGAAAATGCTTAAATTTTTAAAACTTATTACAAAAAATGTCACATTTTCATGAATCATCCCACACTTCACTTCAAATACACGTACCCCATCATTTTTGCCACTTTCTGAAGAAGTTCTGTGAGTCCTCTTTCATGAATATCTTTGGTTAGCCTGTCATGGCTGACTCAATGTCCTAAATAGATTCAAAATATTTACCTTTCTTGGTTATTTTGATTTTGGGGTGGAGATAGAAGTAGATATCATACGGTGCCAGATCTAGTGAATAAGCTGGATATGGACACATTGTAATGGTTTTAGGACCTTGCCTTTCTGTTGGATGGCATTCAGTGGCAGTAGCATTCACTGTATTCTAAAATCACACCTCTTAAAGCTCCTCATGAAAGGGGACTTCCAGAACTGTATCACAAAGTAGCAAGAACAATGAGATAAATATGTTTGCAGTGAGGGAAAGTATTTCGAGGGGAATTAATGGCAATGTGTCTTCTAATGTAATAATTTTTGTTTAATTTAAACACATGCCATTATTTTGATTAGCCCTCATAAAATGCAAATTGTGGTTATTTGTGCAGGGAGAAAATTTTTAAATAAGTCAAACTTTAGAGTTAGTTATTGAGTAGGCCTATCAAAATTAAACAGATAATGAAATTATAAAATACCAGTCAAAAAGGACCTGATAGTATTTAAGGTCTTTTACATGGTGTTACATATAAATAACACCAGTATTTTGAAAGGCTAAAACAGGAGGAACACAAGTTCCAGCCCAGACAGGACAATTTTGAAATTTAGTAAGACTCTCAAAATTAAAATGAAATAAAAATAAAAATCTCAAAATAAAAATGAAATAGAGGACTGAGGATGTAGCTCAGTGTGAAGGCTCTCTCTGAATTCAATTCCCAGTAACCCCCCCACACACACACACACATCAAGGAAAACAGAATATTCTAGAGGTTATTGGCAGCCCTCTCATACTGACATGGAGTTAGCTGAAGGGAAAATGAGGTGATGATCTTGTGTGAGATTTGACAGCACCAAAGAGTTAGAACTGGGGCTCTTTTGCTTCAAAACTACTGGTTTAAAACAGAAAATAAAAATTATTAGGCAGTAAAAATGTCAAAAATATTTTCTATTACTCGAAGTTATATCTCTGTGAATCTAAGACTTAACTCTCATATCTCATAAACTCTACATCAGACCGTTAAGTAAGTGCTCCACTGATGTAAAAGTAGTTATGTGGTGCAAATAAAAATTTAAAAATTTAATACTAAGTTGTGAAAAGAGCTCTGAACATTTAATATTCCAGAATTTGATACTGGGTCAAAGATAATAGCATTAATTATCCAAGACAAACCTAAAAGATGAATTTTAATTTTAAAAACCAGAAATATGTAGCAAGGAGGGTGGAACTAGAAGAGTCCAGACTACCACTTATTATTGGAGTGACTTTGGGCAAAGTAATATTTTGACTCTTAAATTTCTCACACCATCTCGTAGCACTGAACAATCCAAAGGGAGCATTGCATAGTAAACAACTCTAAAAAACATTAGTATAACACATGTGCAATATTAGTCCTATTATTCTCATAATCATGTATTTTGAACTTAGATTGGGAAAAATATATTTTTATTACATATATTACTTGAAAATACCCCTATAAACATAATTTACAGTATTACATTAATATTTTCTTCTATGATTAATCTGAAGATGATTATGGATATGAATGAACCTTCCACTGAGTGGAAAATTGATTCCTAAATGCTTAAATTATTTGATTAAAGCATTTAGTATCACATTGTCAAAAAAATGAATCAGGTCTAAATTTTATACAAATATATAGTTGCTATTGCTTGAATTTTAGAACATTTTGTGTAAGATTGATGGCCTATCAAGAGATATTTTTTCCTGTAAAATAAAAATAGTTGCTTTTGTGAAATGAAATAAAGAACTTTGGTGGCTAGAGGGAGATTTTAGATATGAAAACATAAAGATTAAAGAATGTACAAGATTTGTAGGGAGGTAAAAGAATTCTTCAAGGAAAAATGGATTTTATTAAGTAAATTTTTGATTTATTTAGTTTGAAATAATTCTTCATAATGCTAATTTTCAAAGCTATTTTAATTTTATAAGAAAAGTTCTTTCATTCTCTCATATCATTACTTTTTTCAATTACCACTAATTTTATGCTTTTCTGGCTCTTTTATGATCCTTCTAAGCTGATGAATAAGTATGCATCTTTCCCTGTTGCAATTTTCCATCATAATATGGTCTGTACTTAACTGAGATAATTTGTTCTTTAGCTAGATCATTAATGATGTATGATGAATGTTTGTATTCTGAATACCTAGATGGTCAGGTAATCATGGTGAATTTTCTTGCAAACTTCAAGTTCAGGTTTTCAAATAGACAAACATTTCTCAGAGCCAGTCAGTCTGCATTATTAAGTCCCATGTGTACATGACTGTCATGCACACTAGTTCTTCTATATCAAAGCCATTATAATTTTTCATCAGAAGTACATGAAGCATGAGGATATAATAATTTTGTTCCAGGGACAGTGTCATCTTAGGAATTAATCACAGACCAAACAAAACAAACTAGAACAAACAAAAAAAAATTCACTTATAATTGATTATGTCTACATATATTGAATCCAAATTATTATTGTCAAAAGAGTATATAACATTGGTTATTACTCATATCTTATTATTTATTTTGAGTTTGTAATTTTATTTTTATATTTTTACAACCATTAGTAAATTAAGGAATAGCATAGGAGCAACTTTACAATTTTACAAGAGATTAAATGAGCTATGTGCACTTAGCACATTGTTTACCTGCAATTCTTCTTATTATTTACCTTAACTTTGGGCAATAGATCATATTATTTTTATTTACTCTATTGTCTAGTGGTATAATTCAGAAACTCAGGATTAACAGCTGCATGAGTGTTGTGATGAAATATCTGAACACTAGTCACTTTCTCACTGTTTTTGAGGCTGGAAATCAGAGATCAGGGTGCCAGTATGATGAATTTCTGGATTGTATCTAGCAGCTTTCTTTATTTGTGCTTACATGACCTCTTCTTTGTGTGAGAGCAGGGAGAAAAAGGTGGAGAGACAGTCACAGAGAGACAGAGATAAACACAGTAAAGAGCTTTGGTGTCTCTTTTTTTTTTTTTTTTTTGGTACCAGGGATCGAACTCGGGTCCTTGTGCTTATACAGCAGGTGGTGAAACCACTGAGCTAAATCCCAGGCCCCATGGTGTCTCTTTTATAAAGCAGGGCAGTAGTCCCATCATGAGGTCCCCACCCTCATGATCTGCTTTAAACTTAATTACCTCCCCAAAGCCTGTCTCCAAATACTATTACACTGGGGATTGTGGTATCAACATATACATTTGGAAGAAGCATATGATTCAGTCAATAACAAGGCCTGGGCAATATTTACCCTCTCTAACAAAATTTCTTGAACTATAAAATGTAGATTATAACATAACAGTGTCATTGTAAGATCTAAATGATTATTTTCTCCTGCTTATTTGTGTTTTGTGAGTTCTACTCTTACGGCTTGTGTCTAGATTTCTCCCCAAAGCTTCATGCAGTCATAAGTGGGGCTTTTCAGAGGGGACTTGATATAGAGTGTGTGATGCTGGGATTAAGGATGTGATTCTGGGACCGATTCACAGTGTGATGCTAAGATTAAAGGTATGAGTGCTACCTGCCATAGGGAGGGTAGCTCAGATAAAATATAAGAAAGAGGGCTGCTGTTGTCATTGCTTGCCAGATCTTTGCTACTCTGCTGCTTGCTGCCTTCTGCCTGCCATGCCATGGACTATTTCTCCTCTGCAATGCCTCTGTGCCTTGCCTCCATGCCTTAGAGCCAGCCAACTTTGAACTGAAACCTCTACAAATGTGAGCCCAAATAAACCTTTCCTTGTTTAACTTTGGATGTTGGGTATTTTGTCTCACCAACAAGAAAAAAGTAACTAAGACACTTACTTCATACACAGTATGTATTTTTATATGAAAAATAGTAATAAGATGATGCAAACTTTTAAGAAGAAAGAAAACATCTCTCTTTTGTTCTCACTGATGTATTCTTCTACCTGGCTTTCAGTTTCAGACTTCTTCCTGATCTGGCCATAATTCCTCTCTGCTTCTCCTATGTACAGCATTGTCCAGCAAAATTAGACTAGGCATACTCTTAACTTCTGTGGTCTATGTCATTTGATATGTCTGTATCAAACCAAGTCTCTCTAATGAAATTCTAGTTTCTATATAAAACTTTTCTAAATCTCTCTCTAAAAATAAAGGCTCTTTGATTATCAAGCACATCTGGGCCAGTCATACTGATGCATTTGTTCTATATTATAGTTATGTGTAATACTAGCTATGATGCTATTGATCAAAAGCTTTCGGAAGGAAGAACCAACAAGATTATCCCCCACAGATTTAGGACATAGTAACTATTCATTTCATAAATTAATGGAACAACTACAGAGCCAGGTAGTTTATTTAAATCTAGTTTTGTGCTTTTGCAGGAAGACTTTGTCATATCCATTAACAATGACATAAAAGTCCAGGAAGAAAATGGGATTTGAAAGAAACAAGTTTTAAGCACTCAAGGAGCAGAAAGAATGGTTAGGATCAAGAAATCAAATAATAACAAATACTGGTGAGGCTGTGGAGAAATAGGAACACTTCTACATTGCTGGTAGGAACATAAGCTAGCACAGTCACTTTGGAAATGAGTATAGAGATTCCTTAAAAAACTAAAACTAGAAATTCCATTTGACCTAGCTATTTCCCTTCTAGGGTTTTTCCTGAATGAATTAAATACATCATATTACAGTGTTACCTGTGTACCCATAATTATAGCAGCACAATTCATAGTAACTGAGTCTTGAAAGGACCCTATATGTCCATCAACAGATGTATGGATAAAGAAAATGTAATATTTACACACAATGGAATACTACTCTGTCATAAAGAAGGATAAACTTGAGTCATGTGCAGGAAAATGGATGCATCTTGACACCATAATGTTAGGTAAAATAAATCAGACACACGAGCCTAAGTATCACATGGTTTCTCTTATATGAGAAACCCAAATTATAAATAAAAAGCAAAATAAAACATATAATAGGAAGTAGGGAGATCAATCTTTCTCAAATGGGGAGGGGATCAAGGGATGTAGGGGTGGGAGGGAAAGGGATGGAAAAGGAATTAAGGTCTGTTATGGACTTACACTAACTCCATACAAGAAATGCAAACACCATGTATTATAAACGTCTTACTACATTTTTAAAGGAAGCAATAATTAGACAGAAGGGGACCCATTCTCATCTCAACATCATACAAAGCCTTAATGTATGTTCAGACAGAGGAGAATTTTCACAGTAAAGATTTATCACTAGGTATGTCTTTCAAGAAAGAAAGATCTTCCCCGGAGATCAGTACCAGATAACTCTTCATTACGTTAAGTTGCTATTGTGTGTAATTGAAAATAATAATATGTTACATTTGCTTAGTACTTAAGTGTTAAGAGGAAACTTTGTAAAATGATTCATTTGATTATCACATCAGTCCTGTAAGATAGACAAAGCAGATATTTTAGTATTGTCTTTTCATAAGAAAAATTTGAGTCTGAAATTCTGTGATGTGACTTGACTCGGCTCACCAGTTAATACACATTGAAATTACTAAATTGCTTATTTTTGGTTCCAGTCTGCTCTCTATATTATATCATCGACCACACAGCATGTCTTAAAAATATTCATAATCCACGCATTTTAATAAATCAGACTGGTTTCTTCCATCATCATTCTCTCTTTAATGAAAAGTTGAGGTTTTGCTGTACTCTAAGATTTCATTTGATAAGTCTTTAAAAGAACAGATTTTATTTGATTGCAAAATGCCGGCAACCACCCCTCCTCAAACAACAAAAAAATCCCTACTATGATTAGGCCAATCCTTTTGTTTTCCTGTGTCATTTTCTGTTACTTCAATAAACAACTGTACTTCATTTACCCAGTGTTTTCAGTGATAAAAATACATTATTTCTTTATTAATTTTCTATTTTAAAAATGAAATCCACCTGAAGAGCTTTAATTTTATAAAAATTCTAACATTGTTCACCTGCAGAAAAGATAATTAAAATGAATTTGAAGTGCAATTTATATAATTTTTTTCATATGAGAATTTAACAGTTTGTACATAGGTATCTAGATTTCATAGACTTTAAGCCTTTATTACAGATATTTTTGCTAGGAATTGGCTTGCCTGCTCTGGGTTACTATTTCCCTATATTTTTCTTTAAAAGTGTTTAGGTTTTATAATCAAACTTACTGCTTGTTTAGAAAGCAACAGTAATTATAATTCCCATTAGAGTCATAGCTTATTATATTTCTCCAAGAGAAACTCTCCAGTATTACTCCATTTAAACACATGCACATGGATTTAATGGAATTCATTAGGTAAGTTCTTCACACCATGGCTTGAATGCCTCTCCCAAATTCATGTGTTGAAAACTTGGTCCTCAGTGTAACAGTGTTGAGAGGTGGGATCTTTGGAAAGAGACTGAGCTATGAGGGATCTGCTCTTGAGATTGGATTAATCCATTCAATTTATAGATTAATGGTTATCACAGCAAGAGTGGCTTTGATTTAAAAGTAAGCTGTCTCTGGCAAGCTTGCTCTTTCTCACCATATGATGTCCTCATCAGATCTGAGCAGATACCAATGTTATGCTTTTGATTTCTCTGATTTAAGAACTTTTATACTTTATAAATTATCCTGTATGTGCTATTCAGTTATAATAACAGAAAATGGACTAAGACACCTCAGGACAATAATTAAGTTTACTTAATTACATTGTGTTGTAATAAATGCTGTAGTTGATTCCATTTCATATGACTAAGTTTTCATGAGTTACAAATTTTTTTTTGTAAGAAGCCTGTGCTAACCTTTTAGACTTACATCACCACCAAAAATCTCATCCTGGTGATTATTGAGTACCTTGCTTTGTTCTCAGTCTTTGACTTGGATTCTTACATAATGTCAGTTAAGGCTTGCTTTTCCAGTGTTGATGTTATGTTAGGAAACCAGTTCATGACAGAAAAAGAAAACCATTCAGATTTCAAGTCCTACTTCATTGATTCCAAGCCAGATTTCCATTGTGTTTCTTATGAACTTGTAACTGCTAATGCTATGGAGTCAAAGCTTTTAGAGACAAAATTCAAGGAGGTGCTTCACAATGATCTCTTAATTGGTGATTGAAAATATATGTCACCCAAACACAGGGCATTTCAAAAGTGTTGTTGAGGCCGGGTTAAAGTTACCAAATAAACAGTGTGCATGATCAGTACATAGAAACATTGGAAACTTAGCCTCTGAGGATGTGCAATCATCAGAGTATCTGGGGAGCCAGGTAACTGACCTGTTAACCTAGCAATAAGATGTCAGGATGACACTGACCTGAAGAGACTGAATGTAAACCAGTATCTTATTCTGCAGTTAGAAAGTGTAGTGCTTTTTTTTTTCACTCAGCTCATTCCTCTCAAAATCTGCACCTGAACCCCATTTGCTGAAAGGGTATTGTTCCCAATGTTTCATTCTAATGGAATATGGAAAAGATTCTTGCAAACTAACTGTGCGTGGAAGATTAAGTCACTTAAAATACTGTATTTAGAGTAGAGTGCCATTCTAAAAAGAAAATAAATGCAAGGTTTTGGTAAAATAAAAGCCACCAAATTATTTGTCATAATACATATTTTATAGACCAGTGTGACAAAACTTTTAGAGACCAAGTGCCCAAATTACAACACAAAATTGAATTATTTATTGCTATGTATCAACATGGCAATTAAACCTGAATACTGAGGTTTTAGTATAAAAAAAAACTCATATATAAACATCTTTTGTCTTCAAAGAAAAACACAGTAACATGTGAGCCATAGTTTTGCCACCACTGTTATAGACTAAAATGTGACTGTAAACAGATATGCCATGGGAAATGAAGGCTGCTCTCTGTACTGAGACATGTGGACAAATTTCAAAAGATTTTAAAATATTGACATAGGACTGGGGATTTAGCTCAGTGGTGCCATGCTGGCCTCAAAAGCACAAGGTCCTGAGTTCTATCCCTAGTACCAAAAAAAAAAACAAAACAAAAATAATGACAGACTCACAGCCTCCATGTAAGTCACTTCTTAGAATAGCAAACTATATTGATTTAAAAATGCTTTTTGAAAGAGGAAAATGTTCTCAGTCCTCTAGGATGTTAAAGACATAAGTGTAAAGCTAAACCAGAACACATGTTACAATTTCAAGGTTATAAACTGAGACAGTCTAGAGATTCAGTTGTCTTTTTCATGATAAATGTAAATTGGAGGAAGATATGAAATTTGTTTGAAATTTTATGTAGCATCACAAATCCCCAGAAGCTGCTGGTGGAAATTTATTTATTTATTTATTTATTTATTTACAAGCATACTTATATATTTCTACATGATTTCGCTACAAAGATGTTTAGTACTGAATTACATGTACATTTTATTGAAAATATCAAATTGCAATTTATTGAAAATGGGGAATTATATTTTACTGAAAATGCCAAATTACAAATGTCTATGTTCATTGTGGTTCCAAGATGGCCCCATGAGGGTTTCCAGTGAACTTCCCACAACCACCCTGATATTTATGGGTATTACAGAAATGACTGTGTGACTTACTTCTGAGGCCAGGCCACTAGAAACATTCCAGTATCTCCCTTACCCTTGCATCACTGTGGAAAGAAAAGTTCCATGTTACGAGGATGTTTGAAAATCCCTCTCCAGAGATTCATCTGGTGAAGAACTGAGGCTTCCTGTTAGCAACAAGCATTAAGTAGCCACCTAGGTCACTGAGCCTCTAAGACAGCCCTTGAGCCTTCAATTGACTTCAGTCTTGGCTGACATCTTTACCACACCCCCGGGAGAGAACATATGTTAGACCCACTCGGCAAGACTGATCCTAAACCCTAACTCACAGAATATATGTGACATAGTAAAGGTTTATTATTTTAGTACATTTTGGGGAATTTTTATGCAGCAAC
Organism: Heterocephalus glaber; assembly: GCF_000247695.1. The sequence continues at coordinate 19,430,924 of NW_004624759.1, forward strand.
AGATAACTAATATAAATTAGTAACTTACTGCTCTTCACAAACCCAATTTATCAAAAATTTGCTGTTTACCAAGGTTCTCTCAGATATTCTACATCATGGTAAGGTTTAGGTATTTGAAGATAACTAATAGAAAACATGAATATAAAGAAGCACTATTCAGATTCCACTTTAGTAACTTGATCCTAGTGACTGGAGAAGTAGAAATCTTCTGCTGGTTACTCTATTTTTCTCACACTCCATGGTCATGAACAGAAATCTTAAGAGTACCTGAGTTGTAAGGAGACTAGAAGTTTTTGTCTTTCAATTTAATAAGCATAAAATGTGCCAAACATTTTTTTTCTTGAGTTCACTAAATTTTTTGCTATATCACTGAGCAATTCAGAGGTGAAAGGGTCAGTGAGGTGGTAAATATTTAACAATATTGCACTGGAGTTGACTGAGGTGAATAACACAAGGAAAGCTGAGCCAGGTGCAAGATTCGATAAGGCTGAGTGGCCTCTTTAGAGCTTGTGCCAGAGCCCTTGTACCCCATGTCACATGTAGGCACACACTTCCAGAGATGCTGCAGAAGCTGGGCCGGGCCTGGGTAACAGGCACAGTAGGCTGTGTGGGAGCCACCAGAAATATGCAGTGGAAAATAAAGAGAGGATACCATAAAAGGGAACCTGAAAGCTGAGACACACTTTGTTTTAGAGTTATATAGTCCATGATTGAAAGAGACATGAGCCCAGGGAGGACTTTAAGGAATTGCAGAAGAATGTCATCATGACCTAGAAGACAAGAAGATTATAATGCAGGCAGTTGCCAGGAAAAAGGACTTTCTGAGTACATGGAAATAAGGGAAGTGTAATCAGAATCCTATGCAGAAGGCTGAGCTGACACAAGGTGAATTCTACACTTATAAGGAGAACTTTGAAAATGTCTTCTGAGAAAAGAACATACAGAGCATGGCTTGACATGACATACAGAACATCCAACCATCTGGCAGGTTTAGACCCTCACAAAACAATGCTCATGATTCCCCAAGGACCATAAGATCTGGTTTTGAGGGCTGCTGGGCAGATTGTCAATGTCTGGCACCTTTTCAATAATAAAATCCTTTAAATTGAGTAAGCATATAAATAGAACATCAATACCTTTGGTTAAATATTTGAAGAAAAAAAAAATTCTTCCACACAGCAAGGAACTTCCCCCCAAAAGAGACCTCATCTGTTATATTTTGGGGAGCTCAAATCCCTGGTATAGAGTTAGCATGCAATAAATATTTAATCAAATGAAAAAATGGAATTTTAATAATTTCTTATTCTCTGGTAATAAGACCTACCTAGAAAACAAGCTTTAGCATGATTTTGGAAGAGACATTTCCTGAAAATGAACCCTATTGCTTAACTTGTTTTCCAGATAGATCTTAATTTTGGGAAACACAGTTTGATTGGTCTAGTTGGAAAATTCACCATTTTGTCCCAAAAGTCTTAGTGGATAAAGGGCTTTTGCCTCGAACTTTGGGCTAGTTCGATTGTCTCTTAACACAGTTGTTAGAAATGTTCCAGAGCAAGCAATGATTTCTCCTTTCTCTGTGGCCCTGAGATTGTTCACATGGGATAAGAAAATCTCTCCAGTCCCATCCAGCTCTGCTATTAGCTCTGTCCAGTGGCTCCATTTTGCAAAACAAAAATGTGAGGATCTCCCAGGGCCAATGGTTGGTAGTGGGTGGAACTGGGTTTCAACACTGACTTATTGACTGCAACAAGTCTCTCTCCACTCCACTCTTCATACTTATCAGTAGACCTAGTTTAGCCATGCTTTTCATCCTTGCTGATTTTGAAACATTAAGCTCCTCATAAGATATGAGTTCCTCGTGAAATGTAGGACTAGCAATTGATTTTATTCTGTTTAGAATTACTAAGTATAGAAATGGTTTGGAAGATTTGTAATCTGTCCTAGCAAACACTATTTTCTTTCTCACATAAAAGCTAGAACTGTCAATTCTGGTGTCCTTTGCTATGCCTTTTTGGGACTATATATAACAGGAACAAGCAAAACAATAAGAATGATGGCACTTCTGCCTACTTGGCTTAAAATTCTTTCTCCCAGTTTCCACTCCTGCTGATTCACTGCAGCTGGAGCTTTAGATCCTCTTTGTCTTCTGTCTCCTATGAGCCAGCACTGCTGAAGCCTACAGTTTCTGAGTGTCCTTGTCCTCTAGCTTCCCATTACATTTAGTAGGAGATCTGAGGTTAGTGGACAGCACTGGAGCTATTTCTCCTCTTGCTCCCTCCCTGCCTTAGCAGTACAGTTCTGACAATATTTGTAACCAAAACTTCTGTCAAGTAGCCCTCACATCCATAGCTCCCACTAGACTCTGATAATACTGTTTTCTATATCCTCAGTTCTTCACACCTAAAGAAATAACAGCTTTCTGGAATTGCTAAACTCTGGAATCCTCAGGTCTTAACCTGCTCACCATTCTGTAAAATATCTCTTCATTAATTCTATTATTAGATTGAAGCTGAATGAGTTTTTTGGTTTCCTACCAGGATCCTGCCTAAGAGAGTAGTTCTGAGAAAAATGCCACTCCCAATGTTTTTAAAAAAGAGTTGTTTTATATTAGGGTCTCTCAACCTCAACAGTATTGTTATTTGGGACTGGATAATTATTTGTTGTAGGGAAATGTCCTATAAAATTTAGGCTATTATGCAGCATCCCTGACCTTCAAGTAGGTGACAATAGTACTCCTCCTCAAATTGTGAAAAGCAAAAATACCTTCAGACATTTTTATATTCCCCTTGCAGGCTAAGGACTGTACTGCATTATATTAGTTTTATCTATTACAAAGCTCTTTTAATGTTATAATTGTAATCCACAGTTTATATTTGTGTCATTCACTAATAATACTACCATTTACTCTTTATTTTTCATATGGTAACTAATTTTAATTTCATTAAACTCCTATAAAGTAGTCCCTGCCCATCCTAGTGCTAGATGAGATGAATAGTAAGTTACATGATTTCTTCAAGAACATTCAATAACTGGAGAAGTGTAATGAACCTTAATCTTTGGCCTAAAGTCCTTTGCTGTACCAGTGACTCAGTATGGAAAGATTCTGCCTTCCTGTCCTTTGAAGGAAAATTTGGCAATATATGAAGATGTTTTGGGTTGTCAAAAGTGTTGGGGAATGTGTTGTTATTAATATGCATTGGATAGATGCCATAGATGCTGCTCAATATCCTGCAATGCACAGAGCGGCAATCCCTACACCCCAACAAAGAACAGTCCAGACCAAAATGTCAACAGCGCCACAGTGGAGGAACCCTGATTTATCCATTCTGCTTTCCTGTCTTTGTAAGCAGCTACTAATTTTCTCTCACTTTTTCCTACTTTTCAGATAGCATACATTTCTTTGCATTTATAAAGAAATAGTGAAGTCATAAGTTTATAGTAGGTCACACTTTAAGGAATTTAAATCATATTCAGTTTAATTTTTAAAATGTAATATATCTGCATCTTACTTCTACTGTTTTTAATGTACTTTCTTCCATATAATTTATAGTCTGTAGGAAAAAAGTTTAGAGAGAAACTTTTGTTTTCTTATTTATATTTGGAATAAAATATTGAAACATGAGGAATGCAGAAGGGATAGAGGAAAATTGGCAACTACTTTGAAGCCTAAATAGATATGTATAACTTGATTGTTAATTAATATTTATTAATATTTTATGACAAGTATAATAGCTATAATTTTTCTTTTGTTCCTGACCAAGAAATACTTTAAACAGATAGAATAAGGGAAGGAATCTTTTGTGTAAGGTTTGAGAAGCAAAACTATAAGAAATGTGGTATATAATCCTTTCATTATTGTTTAGCAGGCCTAAATTTGGACCTTAACTTATTATTTTTACTTTTCATTTTATTTTCAAAATAAACACAGTAACACTGACATTTTTTATACAGTTTATACATTTCAATACATACATGGATTTGGGAAAACATAGCCAGTGTCTAAATACTGAGGAGTTTCATCACCCTAAATATTCTCATGATATGCCATTATAGTCATAGCCTCTGTATGTATCAACTTTACTGTCACTGTCATATAATACCCAAAACTCACAAACTAAAGGAGGAGATGTTCAGTTTGTTTTTTTAAATTAATTTTATTGGTACAATATAGGTATACAATATAATGATATTCACCACTGGAAATTTTCACCTTTACATAATCTCTCCTAGTTCTTATTTTACTCCATTTGCCTGCCCTGCATTCAACGCCTCCATCCCTCCTGACTTACAAAGACTTTGTTTCCATTTTTTCATTTTCTCATATTAATTCCATTCCCTTCTTTCCTTTCCCCTACCTTTCCCACTTCCCCTTCCCCTTTG
>NW_004624759.1:19436954-19448477 GCF_000247695.1 Heterocephalus glaber
AAGAGGTCTTTGATTTCTTTTGTTAGGTTGATTCCTAGGTATTTCAGTTTTTTGGATGCTATTGTGAAAGGAATTGTTGGCCCTATTTCTCTCTCAGTGAGTATGTCATTCGTGTAAAGGAAAGTGATTGATTTTTGTGTTCTGACCTTGTATTCAGCTACTTTGCTGAATTTGATTATTATGTCAGCAGACTTTTGGTGGAGTTCTTGGGGCCTTCTATATATAGTATCATGTCTTCTGCAAATAACAACAACTTGACTTCTTCATTTCCAATCTTTATTCCTTTTATTTCTTTCTCTTGTATAATTGCAGTGGCTAATGTTTCCAAGACTATATTGAATAGGAGTGGTGACAGTGGACATCCTTGTCTTGTTCCTGATTTCAGTGTGAAGGATTTCAGTTTCTGATCCTTTAGTGTGATATTGGGTGTGGGTTTTCCATAGATGACTTTTATCAGATTGAGGTGGAGACCATCTATTCCAATTTTTTGTAGGTTGTTTTTTTTTTTTATCATAAATGCATGTTGGATTTTGTCAAATGCTTTTTCTGCATCTATTGAGATGATCATATGGTTTCTGTCCTTGGCTCTATTTATATGGTGTATTATATTGATTGATTTGCATATGTTGAACCATCCCTGAATCCCTGGGATGAATCCCAATTGGTCAGCATGTATGATCTTCTTGATGATCTTCTGCATTCTATTTACCAGTATCTTATTAAGGATTTTTGCATCTATGTTTATTAGTAAGACTCGCCTATGGTTCTCTTTTTTGGTTGGGTCTTTCTCTGATTATGGGATCAAGGTGAGGCTTGCTTCAATGAATGAATTTGGGAGTATTGCTTCCCTTTCAATTTCATTGAAGAGTTTAAAGAGTAGTGGCAGTAGTTCCTCTAAATGTCTTGTAGAATTCAGCAGTGAAGCCATCAGGGCCTGGGCTTTTCGTACTTGGTAAGTTTTAATTATATTTTCAATTTCATTAATTGATATTTTGAGTTGTTTTTAATTTTTAGGTCTTTTTCGTTGAACTTTGCAAATTCATACATATCTAGGAATCTGTCCATTTTTTCTATGTTTTCCATTTTATTAGAGTACAGGTTCTCAAAGTAGTTATTGATGGTCCTCTGGATTTCTGCTGTTCCATTGTAATTTCATCCTTTTCATTCCTAATTGTATGGATTTGAGCCTTTTCTTTCCTATTTCTGCTAAGGTTGGCTAAGGATTTGTCAATTTTGTTTATTCTTTCAAAGAACCAACTCTTGGCTTCATTGATTTTTTTGTATCATTCCTTTAGTCTCCACTGAATTGATTTCTGCTCTATTCTTTATAATTTCATCCCTTGTATGAGCTTTGGGTTTGTCCCACTCTTCTTTTTCTAGAAGTTTGAGGTTCAGTATCAGGTTGCTTAATTGGGCTTGCTCTGTTTTCCTAATATGAGTATTCACTGCTATGAATTTCCCTCATAGAACTGCTTTGTGTCCCATAGATTCCGATATGTTGTTTTGGCACTGTCATTTAATTGTAGGAACTGTCTGATTTCTTCTTTAACGTCCTCTGTGACTCACTGTATATTCAGAAGTGTATTGTTCAATTTTGACGTGTTTATGAAGTTCTTGCAGTTTCTTTTGCTATTGATCTCCAATATCATGGCACTATGGTCTGATAATATATAGGGGATAACTTTGATTCCTTTGCACTTAAACATGTTCTGTGAGTGAGTATGTGCACTATTTTGGAGAATGACCCATGTGCAGTTGAAAAGAATGTGTATCCTGATTTCATGTGCTGGAATACTGTAAACATCTGTTAAGTTCATTTGTTCAAGAGTTTGGTTGAGTTCTAGTATTTAGTTGCTTACTTTTGTCTAGTTGATCTCTCCATTTGTGACAGTGGGGCATTGAAGTACCCCACTACTATTGTACTAGTGCTTAAATGGTTTCTCATGTCCATTAGTATTTGTTTTATATAATTGGGTGCACTGGTGTACAATATAATTGTAGTGTCCTTCTTTGTCTCTCTTAATCAGTTTTGCTTGATCTGCGAAGAGGATAGCTACTCCTGCTTTTTTTCAGGTTCCTGTCACATGGAGTATTGTTTTTCACCCTTTAACTTTCAGTCTATGAGTTTCTTTTTGAATTAAGTGTGGTTCTTCTATGCAGCATATTGTTAGATTTTGCTTCTTGACCCATTCTTCCAGTCTATTTTTTTGATTGGTGAATTGAGATAATTAACGTTGATAGTAATAACTGATAAGTGTGGACTTATCATTGTCATGACTTTTTCTTTTTGTTGGATTCTTCCCCTTTGAGTTTAATTTCTGGTCATGCCTGATAGATTCATTCTGCTTGGCTTCCTGTGGTCATGATCCTCATTGTCTTTTCCTAGGATATTGTCTAAAATTTTTTAGAGTGCTGGTTTGGTATTCATGAAATTTCTTAGGTGCTCTTTGTCATAAAAGTATTTTATTGCTCCATCTATTTTGAAAGATAGTTTTGCAGGGTACATCAATCTGGGTTGGAGACTGTTTTCCTTTAGGGCTTGAAATATGTCACTCCAAGCTCTTCTTGCCTTGATGGTTTCTGTTGAGAAGTCTGCTGTGTTTCTGATGGGCTTTCCTTTGTATGTGATTTGTTTCTTTTCTCTAACTGTTTGTAGAATTTTGTTCTCTTATTGGGTTTCTGGAATCTTAACTATTATAGGCTTATGTGTAGATTTTTTTTTGATTAAGGCTAGTTGGAGTCCTATATGCCTCACTTATCTCTATGTCAAGTTCTTTTGCCCTGCTTGGGAAGTTTTCTGCCATCACTTCTGTAAACAGTTGTATTTCTTTTTTTTTTTTGTCTACACTCTCTCCTGTTTCTTCATTGACCCTGATCAGGCTTATATTATTCTTCTTTGCATCGTCTAGCAGCTGCTGGATTGATTTCTCCTGGTCCATTACTATTGTAAAGCAATTTGTCTTTTCCTGCTCACTAATTGTAATCTTATCTTCTATATCTGAAATTCTATCCTCATATTGGCTCATTCTGCAGCATAAACTTTCAATGGAGTTTTTAATCTGCTGGAAATCTGTTTGCATCTGTTTTATGGATACCATTTGTTTCCTACATTGGGATTCCATCATGTTCGTCAGCTCCTCTATTTTTTTTATCTGTGTTCTCTCTAGATTTATTAATCATGCCTTCCACTATGGGCACAATCTCTGCTGTTATCTGAGTAATTATTTCTGATTTCATTTTTTCCAGATCCCCTCTCATTGCTAATTCAGGGAGTCCAGGTTGTTGAATATGAGATTGTTCCATCTCATTTCCCTGTTGGGCTGCTTTAGGTGATCTGGGAGTCTGGTTTTGAGACTTGTTTAAGTGTCTTCTCATTTCAAAGGGGCGGGGGAATGTGTGCTGCTGGCACCCAGGCGGCTCATGTCTTCAGCACTAGGGATTCTGGTGTGGTGGCCCAGAATGTCCACCTCCTTTGTGCTGGAGGGTGTGATGTTCAATTTGGCTCAAGGTTCAGGGAGTCAGTCCATGGCATACTGGCTGCAAGGGAGAAATATCATAGTAGAAGACATAGCAGAACAAAATGCTCAGTTCACGGCAGGGGGAAACCAGAGCACATGAGAGAAAGGGATCCAACATAGACATGAAGGTCATGCCTCATTGATCCATCCAGACACACTCAGAAGTGTGCTCTTCCAATCCCTCAAGCAGGTCCCGAAGACAAACAAATTGACTTCCCACCCTAACCAGCACAGCCTCTACCAATGCCTAATGCCTCAGTAGCCTCAAATCTATTCTTCATCATTATAATTTTGTTTTTTAAAGAAACTGGTAAACCAAGGTTCTAGAGTAATTGCATTTTACATCTCCATTAACAGTGTATGAGTGCTCTAGTTGCTCTGTATTCTCACTATCACTTGATATAATCATAATTTTTTATCACAGGTATTCTGCTAAGAATGTAAAACAATCTCATTTTAAGTTTTATTGAATCTTTTTTAATGTTTCATTTTAAGATAGTTGTAAAGTTACAGAAAAAATTGCAAAGATAGTCCAGAGTTCCCATATACCCCTCACTCAACTTCCCTATATAACACCTTATAGCATTATGATATAGTGTATTTGTCACAATTAGTGGATTAACTGTTGATGTGTTGTGGTTTATTAAGAAGTATATTTTATTAAAAAATTCACAGTCAAAAGAGTTTATGGAGACAGAATGACCTTATGCAATGAAGTACCTTGTCTGGAACAGACATGGATATTATGTAAAAATTAAGGAAATAGGATGACCTTGAAATTTTCAAGACTACTGATCAGGCATTCTGTAGACTGTCTCTATTGGATATGTCTGACATTTTCTTATACTTAGATTAGTGTTATAGAGTTTGGGAGGAAGACCACAGTACTATTCTTATCATATCAAGAGCACATACTATCATGATGACTCCTCTTGATGTTGAGCTCAAATAGCTGCCTCAGATAGTGTTTGACATCTTTCTCCAGTATAAAATTACTGTTTCCCCTCTTTCTATGCTGTATTCTTTGCAAGAAGTCACTACACACAGTCTAAACACAAGGAATGAAGAGTTATGCTCCAATTCTTTACCTCCTTGAGAGCTAAGTATGCAACGTAGACTTCTGCATGCCATGGGAGATTCTTTTATTCTCCTAAATTTATTTACTTTTTCATTAATTTATTTATACAAGTATGGACTTAAGAACAATTATTTTATACTTTGGATTATAATTCAGTAGTACTTTATTTCACTGTTCAAATTGCTCCAGCTTTGCCCAGTGGGAACACTTCTGGCTTGTGTGCCATGTTTTTTATTTGGTTTGGTTTTGTGTTTTTAGTACTTTACTTCTTTACTTTTTTTCACAGAAAGATGTTGAAGATTCATCTTCTATATTTCCTGGAATAGTTATATCATCAGCCATTTATCTAAGGAATTCTGGTTCTCTATAATGGGGAATCTTTCTAGGACATCTTCCAGCAGACTGAGGAAAAATATGTATGTGTGCTAACCCATATATATATTAAATATATATACAATTTTTATGCAACTATATATATCTATATAAAGATAAGCATCAGTTATTTTGTTATCTCCCACTTTGATTCATGGCTACATAGATTACTGAGGAACACTTGCAACTTGTTCCTATATCCTGCTGGGTGCTATGATGCATGGCAAGAAGAAAGACATAGAAACATAGACATAGAGTTAAAGAGAAAGATACAGGGAGCAGGGATGACCAGTGCTTGAGAAGTCAGAGGCTCAAACAAACAAAGGCCCCGAACACCCAGAGCTGTCAGTATTTATTGGTGATATCACAGTTAGGTTGAGGTTAAGGGGCTACATGGAGGGACTACGTGGAGTTGCTATGGATATGTTCCTGATGCAGGCAAGGCTTTTAAAGGAAGAGACAAAGCATTCTTGAATTAGGAACAGCACAGCCAAAATATAGGTTGTGTTTAATAATTAACCTTGTCTTTTTAGTAAAGAAAGTTTTAACTCTGAGAACGAAATTTGGGTAAGGCTCATTCTGTGACTTCAGCACATAGACTTTGGTTGGACTTGCTTCTCAAAACAAGCCAATTGAGGGGTTAACATTTTACAGCCTGCACTGCTCACAGCCAGCTTTGGGCATAGTCAATAAGGTGGTGCCCCTCATTAGATCTTATAAGGTCCATCCCCCTTGCTTATCCATAACTTCATTCCAGCTGTAAGAAACCTGTCTCCACACATCTGGAACATATTTAATTTATTACTCACTTCCAACATACATGCATAGTGGTCTAAGACTAGTAAAGCCATAAACCCATGAGAAGTGACTCTACCAACCAAAGTAGAGTGTTTGTGCAGTTTCTTTTACCTCTTATCTTAAAAATTCCACTCATTTTCAAAGTTACATAGGTCAGTACCTTTTCTCTTTACCTAACTTAATGAGATTATTTTATACATTTGTAATGTGGTTATTTTTTTCATCGCATTCTGCATTCTATCCTGGGATTCTCCAACAACTTAAACATTTATTTATTTTTATCCTATAATGTTCACTTTTTCTGTAAAGTTTTCTGGATTTTGATAAATTTCAAAGTAATACAAAAATGGCTTTAATGTTTTATAATCCCCTATGCTATTAACTCCCCTTCACTTCCCAAACTCTAGTGTCCACTGATAGGTCTATTAACTCTACGGTTTTGCCTTCCCAGATTGTCATATAAATGGAATTCTAGAATACATAGGCTTTTTTAGACTGCCTTTTTTCATTCTTACATTTAAAATTCATCTTTATCTTAATGTGGCTTGATAGTCCATTTTCTCTTATCTCCAAATAGTTTTTTATTGTTATAGATGTGCCACAGATTGTCTACTTCAGCAGTGAGGGGTATCTTGGTTACTTTTAAATTTTAATAAGTATGAATAAAGCACTAGAAATATTCACATGAAGGTTTTGTGTACACAAGTTTTAAAATTAGTTGAGTGAATAACTATGAGAGGAATTGCTGCTATGGTGAGACTATCTTTAAAAGACAAACTAATGAAAAAAAAAGACAAACTAATGAACTATCTTCCAAAATGGCTTTATCATTTTTCATTGCCACCAGCAAGAGAGGAAAGTTTTCCTTACTCCACATCTTCATTATGATTGGCATCATCAGTGTTTGGGATTTTAGTTATTCTAACAATTATATAACATTTCTAATATCTTATTTCTATCCATGCCTGTTATTCATTTCACTAACTTCATGTGCTTTACTCATCCAATACCTTGTTACTATTATTACTTCAAACAAAGATATTTTACATGTATTAAGAAAAATTACCCTGGCTAATTTAATATGCTCCAATTTTTGCATATTATTAAAATGATATTTATAAATGAAAACAAAATTTTATTTTATCTTCATTTGTTTCTTTCCTTATACTCTCCCTTTTAAGTAGATCCAATTTTTCTGATCTATATAATTTTCATCATTGCTGAAGTACTTCTTTTAGTATTTCTTGCAGAGCAGGTCTGCTAGAGATGAATTCTCTTTGGATTGTGTGCGAAAAATATTTTTCAAGTTAGGGGCATAATTTGCTAGATACAGAATTCTAAGTACATAGATGTTTTTCAGCACTCCATTTCTCACTTACTGTCTTTTTTTGTGAAGCAGCTTTTTTTTCTAATTTCTGATGAACAGACTGCTGTAATTCCCACTATTGTTCTTCCAGAGATACAGTGTTTGATCTCTTCTCCTAGCTGCTTTCAAAATTTTCTTTGTCTTTGATTTTCTGAGGCTAAAATATGATATGCCTAGGGGTGTGTGTGTGTGTGTGTGTTAATGTTAATTCAGTTAATCAACATAATATTATCTGAGCTTCCTGGATCTATGTTTTGGGGTCTGTTATTAATTTTGAAATGTTCTTCAAATATTTCTTTTCCTCCAGAAAAAAACAGAAATTGACTCATAGTTTTTGAACATTCTGTTTGAATGTTCTATTTGAACATTCTGTTTGAACAATTCTGTTTTTTTGTTGCTTTGTATTTTTTATCTTTATATTTCAGTTTGCAAGTGCCCATTGATTTGTCATCAGCTCTCAGATCTCCCACCTGTATGTCATTCTTCATTCAGTTAATGTGATTAGCTCTCTAGAATTTCCTCTTGCTTATGTTTACCGTCTCTCTGCTTCTATTATCCACCTGTTCTTACATGTTGTCTGCTACTAAAGTGCTTAGTGTACATAGGAAGATCAAAATATATGATGAATGTTTAAAAAATTATTACAGTAGAAAAACACATTCCCATTGGTTACCCTTAAATATTTCCTCTTTTGTTGACCACAACAAAATTTTTGCTATTTTTTAAATTTTTTAAATATTTATACTTTTGAAGACATTGGCATAGGAAAAGATTTTATGAGCAAAACCTCAGTAACACGGGAACTAGCACAGAGAATCAACAACTGGAATCTCATCCTATTAAAAAAGCTTCTACACTGCAAGAGAAACCACCAATAGAGCTAAGAGACAACCTACAATGTGAGAAAAAAATTTTACTAGCTGTTCCTCAGACAAAGGATTACTATCTAGAATACATAAAGAACTTTAAAAAAATCAGACCTCCCGGGTCAGGGATTTAGCTCAGTGGTTCTGCTGCCTACCTTGAAAGTGCAAGGACTTGAGTTCACTCCCTGGTACCAACAACAACAACAACAACAACAAAATGAATAAAAAATCAGACCTTCCAAATTTAAAGACCCAATCCAAAAATGGACATCTGAAATGAACAGACATTTCTCAGACAAAGAAGTAAAAGCAGCAAATTAACACATGAAAAAATGTTCAACATCACTGGTCATTTGAGAGACTCAGATGAAAACAACACTAATATTCCATCTCACTCCAGAAAGAATGGCTGCTATCAAGAAATTAACCAACAACAAATGCTGATGGGGATGTGGGGAGAAAAGAACCCTTCTCCATTGTTGGTGGGAGTGCAGACTGGTGCAACCGTTGTGGAAATCAATATGGAGATACCTCAAAAAACTAGTATTAGAGGTCCCATTTGACCCAGCTATTCCCTTGCTGGATATCTTACCAAAATAATTAAAAGCATCATACCACAGTGATATATGTGCACCCATGTTTATAGTGGCATAGGTTGAAGTAGCTAAAACTTGGAAACAGCTCAATTGCCCATCAACTGGAGACTGGATAAAGATGTGGGGTTTTTTTATAAAATGGAGTACTACTCAGCCATAAAGCACAAGAAACTAGAGTCATTTATAGCTAAATGGATGCACATTGACACCATACTCTTAAGTGAAATAAATAGGACACACATGTGTAAATACCAAAGTTTCTCTGGTGTGAGAAACTGAAAGTGTAAATAAGAATCAAAATGTATAATAGATGCTGTGAAATAGGAAGAAAAGGTCTAAAGGTGAGGAGGAAGTGGGAGTAGGGGAAAGGAAATGAGGAAAGGAAAAAAATATAAGAAAAGGAAAAAGTGGAAACAAAGTCTTTGTAAATAGGGAAGGGTGGAAGGGTTGAAGGGAGGGCTGGGAAATGGGGAAAAAATAAGAACCAAGATATATCATGTAAAGGTACAAGATCCTAATGATGAATGTCATCATATTGTACACCTAAAGTGCCAATAAACTTAATGAAGAAAAATAGAATAAAATACATATTTGCACCACAGAGTAATTATTTTCATCATGGAGAGTTGGTACATGTGTCCAACACATCATAGTTCTTCTTACTTCCTCTTCCCCTTTCCTCTGTCCTGCTTCCTCCATCTCTTGATGCCCTTCCCATTTGCAAAATATCTATCTCTTTGTTTCCTATTACATACTTTTTATTTTGATCTTTAAATTATTTATACTTTGAGTTTCTCATATAAGAAAAATGGTCTGACATTTAATTTTAGTGTTTGATTTATTTCACTTAACATAGGGTCTCAAGGTATACCCATTTTTCTACAAATAACTCAATTTTATCTTTCTTTATGGCAGAATAATATTCCATCATGTTTAAATGCCACATTTTTAAATCCATTTATCTGTCTATGGACATATAGGCCACTTCAAAGATTTAGCTATTATGAGTTGTGCTGCTATTAACACTTTCGAAAACAGTTCTAGAAGTTCTCTTTCATTCATGTCTTCATGAGGTGTGGTCAAAAATGTAGTGACTGCTGATGCCAAATGCCATGAATGAAAAGACAACCTGGGAAAAATGTGGTGTGTCTTCATCCACCTTTCAGAGAATCTGCTGCTGTGCAACTTCTGGTTCTTCCCCAATTTCAAAATGGCCATGCAAGTTAAATATTTGGAATGGATTTAGAACATCAAGGTAGCCACAACAGCACAACTAAAGACACTCATAAAAGAGGACATTCAGAACTGCTTCAAAAAGTGATAACAACAGTGGAATAAGTGTGTTCAAAGTGAGGGAAGTATTTTGAGAGGGATTAATGACATTGTGTACTTTTTCTGTAATAATATATTTAAAATTTAAACATTAACCTTACTTTTTGATTATACCTTGTATTAACTATGTTAACCTGAGTTTTACTATGCAGTTCTGTTCTTCTGTATTTCAGTAAACAGAAAGCTGTAGCACTGAGGAATTTGGTGGAAGATTGTCCAGGATTCCTGGTAGGTCAGATCTAATTACTTGAGTTCTTAAAAGCAGAGAATATTTCCTAATCAGGGGCAAATGTGCTAAGAGGGAAATGTGACTATGGTAGGCTGATTAGAGAGGTCTAATAGTGCTGGGTTTTGATAAAAGAAGAGACTATCCATAAGGAATGCAGGCATCCCTCAGAGGCTGGGAAAAGGAAGGAAACACATTCTCCCTTAAGCTGCTGGAAAGGACCACAGGCAGCTGACACTGTAATTCTATTCCAGAAAGACTGGTGTCAGACTTCTACAGAAGTGTAAGAATCAATTTGTGTTCTTTTAAAACCACTCAATTTGTGGTATTTTGTTAGAGCACCAATGGGAAGTTGATGTGACACCCATTTCAGGAGCGAATTCCATTATTTATCATAGTTGTACCCCTATTAAAGGCAAAGAAGTCAAGGACAATGGTGTGTGCCTGTAGTCACAGCTACAGAGGAAGCTAAAGCTGGAGCACCAAGACCAACCTGGCAACAGAGTGAAACTCCACCTTTAAAAAAGTAGGGGTGGTGGTGGTGAGATTTTGTAGAAGCTCTCATGAAAACTTCTAACCCTCAGTCTTATATCAGACAGACTATAAATACGGCATTAATGTCTTAGAAATAATAGTCATGATTTTAATTGACAATATTAAAATCCTTTAGGAAAATATCAACCTTAAACCTCAAGACAACCCCTGAATTTATATGTTTAGCAGGATGTGTATAGTAGTTGCAATTATTTCCAACTTTTAGGAGACAAGACAGATAACCAAGTCTCTAATTTGTAGAAACGTGTATGTTCTGTTCTAGCTGGAAATCTTTTATACTCTGCTACTTGCTCACTATATGAGTCATCACATTTCTTCTTCAGTAACTGTCAGGGTCCATTAAAAATACTATGAAGAGAACTGCAAGCACCAGTGCATTTTCAAAAATTAACAAACAGCAAATGAATGGGCTTCAAATCCTGTTCATCATATCAAATGTCAGAGAGGGGTACTATTTCAGTGTAAATGAAAAAAAAACAGCAAATAATACATCAAGAAAAATTAAATTCTAGGCTTTTGTAGAAAACAGAAAGGAGAAAACTGTCCACCAATTAGCAATCCAAAAATCTGAAAGTTAGGCAATAAAAGCCATCCAAAAGCATCCTGCATTGTCTGGGGGAGGGAGAGAAGTGCTTCAGAAAAATCTGATCCTGAGCAGACTCACCAGACTTAAATAAGAAAAAGAACTTTAATCCATTTCGATTTTAGTTTAGTGCATGGAGAAAGATATAGGTCTAGTTTTAATCTTTGGCAAGTTGAAACCCAATTTTTCCAGCACCATTTATTAAAGAGGCTATCTTTCCTCCAGTGAGGGTG
>NW_004624759.1:19449964-19461923 GCF_000247695.1 Heterocephalus glaber
CCAGAATATATGCCTACATATCAAATGAGTGATAGGTTTATTCATTGTAAATCCCCTAAGAAATATATAAATGTGGACAAACACATGGAAAATAGAGTGAGGAATTCAAAATTGAGGTCTACATATATTTTTGAAGCCACCATCATACAGATAATGTTTACAGTCATAGTGGGGAGTGCAATGCCCACAGGGGAGAGAAATGAAAGGTGGGGAGGACAGAATCCGGCTTTTGAGCATAAAATCACCTTCCCCTGGATTACTTGTCCCTCCTGACATTCACTGCCTGTCCTCTCCTCTTTCTAATTTTACTCTCTAGGACTTCTGTGTGCTATTGATTTAATCTTCTCTTTGACATGTTGCTGGACATTTCATATTTTACTTTTATTTTTTATGCTATATCCTGAAAAATGTCCTCAAATCTATCTTCCAATTGCATAATCTTATATGTGTTATCTACTATTTAACTTGATCACTGGATTTTAATTTTCTACAATAGTTCATGCTGTCTGTCTGTAACTTTGTGCCCTTTGACCAACATATCCCAATTTGACCTCCTCCCACCCCACTCCATCTTGTTGCAAAAAACAAGAATTTCTTAGTTTTAAAAAGATTGAATTAGGGTCTGGGATTTAGCTCAGTGGCACCATGCCTGCCTCACAAGCACAAGGTCCTGAGTTCGAACTATATGAAACTTCTGGACCCAATGGTAGTTATAATTTTTTGAAGAACCTTTATACAGTTTTTATAATGGGTAAACTAATTTATGTTGTCATCAATGATGTACAAGTGTTTCCTTTTCTCCACATTCTCTTTTATCTTTTGTCTTTTTGATAAGTCTTTCTAAGGTATGAAGTGCTATTATGGTCTTCACTTTAATTTCATTTGTTAAAAGTACTGAGCATTTTTCATGCATCTATTTGCTATTTGCATGAACTTTTTTGGAGAAATGTTTATTCAGGTCCTTTGCAAATTTTACTGTGATTTTTTTTTCTTACAACTTGCTTTTTGTGTTCCTTATTTATTTTTGACACTAACCTCTTTTCAGATATATGATTTTAAAATATTTTCTCTCATTCCATAGGTTGTCTGTTCATTCTGTGGATTGGTCTTTTTGCTGTGCAGAAGCTTTTTAGTTGGGCAAAACCCCTTTATTTATTTTTAGTTTTCCTTGCTTATACTTTTAAGGTCATATACAAAATAATTATTTCCCAGGTCAATATCAGGAAGCCTTTCTCTTGTTTTCTTTTAATCCTTTTGTAGTTTCATATTGTGCATTTAAGTCCATAGTCTCCTTTAAAATGACTTTTATACATGGTGTGAGGTAAGGATCCAATTCCATTCTTCTTCATGTACATATCCAGATTTCCCAGAATCAACTGTTGAAGAGATTCTCCTTTCCTTAATGTATGTTCTTGACACTATTGTTGAAAACTCAACTCCTTGTAGATGCATGGGTTTATATCAAGGCTTTCTATTCTGTGTTGTTAGTCCCTTTTAAGCAAATGTTAAGTGCACAATACAATATAGTTAACTATAGGCACTATGTTATACAACAAATCTTGAGAACTTAATCATCTTGCATCACAGAAACTTCACACCTATTGAACAACTCCCCATTTTACCCACCTCTCTTTCACACACACACACACAAGCACACACACACACACAACTGTCAGAACAAATAATTGAATTTGATTAAGTTGCTGTATAAAAAATCAATATACAAAAATTAGTTTCTGTATAATAATAACTATATGAAAAGGGAATTAAGAAAATAATTCCATTTACAATAGTAACAAAATGTATAAAATAGGAATAAACTAAACCAAGAAGGTGAAAAGCTTGTACACTGAAACTTTTAATTCTTTTAGTTAGCTCACTTTCACTACAGTCCTTTTGAGGTGCCTCTTTGTTTAATTTATTTATTTCCTCTCTTAGTTTACTGCCTGATTAGGTATCCAAGAATCCCATAACCATATTGAGAAAAAAACCCACTAAACAAGAAATAGCTTTTATTTTTTTGGTAAGTGTCGCCATTTCTGTTTTATCTAATCCTTTCTTTTTTTTAATGTTTGGATTCTTTTATTAGTACATGTTTGCAGTGCATTACACTTATGGTGGGGAGTTAGCACATGTGGGTAACACATCTTAATTCCATTTTCGTCATCTACCCCTCCTATCCCTCCCTACTCCTTCCAGTTCTGGTCCCCTTTCCATTTGCCAAAGCTCCATTTCCTTTTACCTTTTGATTCTTGTTTCCATCACCTTTCCCTCCTCCCTCCATCTCTTGTTCCCCACCCATTTGAAGAACATCTCCCTACTTCCTGTCATCTATTTTTTTTTATTTTCCTCTTTAAATTTTGGGTTTCTTCTAGAGAGAAACCATGCAATATTTAAATTTGTGTGTCTGATTAATTTCACTTAATATTATGGTCTGAAGACATATTCATTTATCTATAAATGCCTCAAAATTATTGCTCTTTGTGGCAAAGTAGTACTAAGCTTCACAACTCCCTGATGTAATGCTATCAATTTTTAATCAATAAAACAGGCTGATTTTCGATAATCCTTAAGATTTTTCCACTGTAGAATTATGACCTCACATTATACACAAAGCTCCACCTTAGTGTGATACAGCTGGTTGATAGAGTTAGTTTACAAGAGTGTCTCCCACACATTTCTTTCCAACGCAAAGTTCAATCATGTCCTTTGGAGCTTGAAACTGATGAATGTAGTCACATTGTAGCAATCATCAAACACCTTAAATCACATTTTTCTGGTAAGTAGAGAACTAGTTGTTTAACAATCATTGACAGACCACTGCCCATTCTCTTTAAGCCTGAAAGGGTGGCTTCATTGCCAATTATTTTGTGTTGGGGAGGAAGTCTAGGAGAAAGATAAGGTGGAAGGGTCATGCTCTCCAGTTGCTCAACCCTATCCTTCCTCTATGGTTAATAACCTTGTGTTGCTTGCTGAGATTCCACGTCACTCTAGAAACAATGGCTGCTATCATGAAATCAATAACAAATGCTGGTGGGGCTTTCAGGAAAAAGGAGCCCTTCCTCACTCTTGGTGGGAGTGCGGACTGGTGCAACCACTATGGAAATCAGTATGGAGATACCTCAAAGAATTAAGATTACAGGTTCCATTTGACCCAGCTATTCCCCTGCTAGGGATCTTCCCAAAAGAATTAAAAGAATCATACCACAGCGATATATGTGCACCCATGTTCATAGCAGCACAATTTGTACAGGTAAAACTTGAAAACAGCCCAATTGCCCATCAACTGGAGATTGAAAAAAGAAAATATGTTTTTTAATAAAATGGAGTACTACTCAGCCATAAAGAATGAGAAATTAGAGACATTTAGAGCTAAATGGATGCACATGAAGGTGATACTCTTAAGTGAAATAAATAGGACACACATGTGTAAATTTCAAATACTGTCTTTGGTGTGAGAAACTGAAAGTGTAAATAAGGACTAAAAGGTATAACAGATAATGTGAAATAGGAAGAAAGGGGGCAAAGGGAAAGGGGAAGTGGGAGAAAGGAAAGAAGGGAATGGAATTAACATGAGAAAAGGAAAAAAATATAAATACTGAACAGGTTCTCTGGTGTGAAAAACTGAAAGTGTAAATGAGTCTCAAAAGGCATAATAGATAACTTGAAATAGGAAGAAAATGTCCAAAGGGGAAGGGAAATAGGAGGGGTTGGGGAAATGAAAGAAGGGAATGGAATTAACATGAGAAAAGGAAAAAAATGGAAACAAAGTCTTTGTAAATAGGGAGGGGTTCAGGGGTTGATGGGAGGCCAGGGGAGTGGGGAAAACATAAGAACCAAGATACATTATGTAAAGGTACAAATTTCCAATGACGAATGTCATCATATTGTATAACTAAAATGTACCAATAAAATTATTTTTTTTTAAAAAAAAGGACTTGGAGAGCTGTAAACCTTTTCCTAAGAAGATGTTTATGTGAGTAGCCAAAGACACAAACACACACACACACAAAAAAAACAAAAACCTTGGGTTGGTGTGGGAAGAGGGCTGCCCCTTGCAAGATAACTGGTTTCTTCTGCATTATAATTTATGTGCTTGCTATGAACTTCTAAAACGGTGGTCTTGAATTTACTGCACTATTTCTATTGGTTGTTATGATTGATCTGGGCCTTTGTTTGGATCTCAAGTAAGTGAATCCAAACAATCTCAAGTGACTAGATACTATTCCCCCAAACCTACCCCAGGGACTCATTTCCTTGAGACTCTCAGCTGACTGCATCATTCCTGCATTCCTCTGACACATTTTCATTGCTTCAAGTTGGAGAGAACATTCATATGATACATACATTGTATTTATGTACCTTATAAATCTGACAGTGTGTAGACTCCAGTGGGATCTATCTCTCTTCCTTTTCAGGAATCATGTACTTCTGGAAGCAGTCTTTACAACTTTTCTTCTTTGAGACCAAGATGCCTTAGAGTTTGTCCATTATGGGCAAGGTTTCAAGTTCCTTTCATGTATATACAAGCGATATCACAGAAAATTATTGTCTTTCTTTAACAGTATTGTTTTTCCCAAATAAGGACCCCATTCTGTTTCCCAGTTGCCTTCATATCTTTTAGGCAGTAGCATCCTAATTTATTTGATCTTTCTTACGTCCAAGGGAAAATATCCAATCTCATGCCAAGAATCAGATTTTCTTGAAATAATCCTTGAAGAATGTTGACATTTTGTTTTCAATAGAGCATTATCTCTGTCTACCACACTTACAATCTCTGTTACATGTAACCTCTATTACATAATATCTCAGCTCATGTTTTCTGAGAAGGAGGCATTAGACTTTATATGAACTCAATCTCAGAAGAGGAAGTCAAATTTCAGTTCTGTTTATTTTTTTAAATTCTGAATTGTTTGAATCTTTATATCAAACATGCTTTACTTTTATAAGAAAAATTAAAGTTATAGCATATTCTTTAAGCACCCTGCTGTGAAAAAGTGGGAAGAATAAGCCTGAAACATTCTATGTTTGGACAAGAGGATTTGGCATACAGTAAGCTATTGTATATATTCAAATGTTGGTTATAATGATTATAGTATCTTGGCCAAGCAAGAAAATTATCTATTTTTATAACAAAGTCATATAGTATATACATTTGAGGTTCCATGAGAGAAAAAATTACAGTTTTCTTACCCAACTGAACATATGAATGAGAACACAAGCAACTTAATTTTAAAATTAATAGGGAATCCAATATTAAAATAGTAGATTTTTAAAGATGCTAAGTCAAATATATAAATGAAAGTTAAGTTAAAATAACAAGGAACAAGTATATCCAGAACATATCAAACAGAGAGGGTTGTTAATATAAGCTTGAATCATTGGAATCCAATTGTACATGTGCCTTGCAAAATGTGCATTTTAATACTGAGATACTATTAAGCAATTTGGAACAATGTTAGGTTCTATACTTGCACAGAAGCAATACAAATGTTTGTTAGTCATATTTACTAGATGGGTGAACAAGGCTTGGTTGGTAGACATTCTTCCAAACAGTGATTCAGATATGAAGAATGATGGACACTCTGTCTGCTGTCTTTGGCAGGTGGTGTCCAGGGTCATCTTGCAGCTGTTCTCTATCCCAGCCAGAAGGAGCAAGTCCCGAGGTGTGAGTAGCACTTATTTCTATCTACAGCACTTTGCAAAAGCTTATCACAGGAACACATGTAATTGTGAGGAAAATTGCAGGGAGAAGATAAGAACATGGTTTTGAACAGCACTTAGCATCAATAAATGTAAAATAGAATTGCCTTCTCTGTAGATTGTTTAAAACAGAATAGCTCATGGGCAATGGTATATGTGTTGTAATGCCTCAAACATAAACATAGATGTCACTAAATGATCTCTAAATTATCTATGAAGTCCTCTAGTTCTGGAAAAGTACTTGTGTTTTTATTCTTTAAAAACACATAGAGAAGCCACATATTTAAATGGGTATGGTATAATGAAGCAATTGGGAATTATAGAGAACTCTGTATTGACAGAAGATGAGGAAAGAGGAAAGTTATTAAGGAAATTATAGTAAAAAAGAAATTAGAAATAGAAAGAAGGGAATGATACAGGATGAGTGAAAAGGAATGTTTTTTTTCTGTGAAATTCTGAAAAAAATGTTACAAGAGTTCTCTGGCTAATGTTTCAATTATTTCACTAAATAGAAGTGGTGATAGTAGGCATTCATGTCTTTTTCCTGCTTTTAGAGGGAAAGCTTTGAAGTTTTCTCTAATTAATACAATTTTGGCTGTTGGTTTGACATAAATGGCTTTTATCATTTTTAGCTAAGGTACTTTTATATCTGTAATGTTTTTATAATCAAGAGGTGTTGGATGTGTCAAAAACTTTTTCAGCATCTACTGATATGAGCATGTGGCTTTTGTTCTCACTTCCATTTAGGTGATGCATTGCACTTACTGATTTCTGTGTGTTGATCTCCCTTTACAACTTTGGGATGTAACCTACTTGATCATGATGTATGATCCTTTTGATAATGTGTTGCTTCCATTTCCCAAAATCTTAGTGAGGATTTTTGCATCTGTGTTCGTTAAGGATATTGGCCTGTAGTTGTCTTTCTTAGTTGTGTCTTTGTCTGGTTTAGGGATGAGTGATCCTGACTCCCAAAAATAAGTTTGAAAGCATTCCTTTCCTTTCAATATCATTGAAGAGTTTGAGAAATACTGGTAATATAATGTCAGTAAAGATTTTGTAGAATTCAGCAGTAAGTCGATCAGGCTCTGAGCTTTTTCATTTGGTAGATATTTTATTATAGCATTAATTCCATTGCTTATTATTGGATTGTTCAATATTTTTATGTCTTCTTGGTTTAGTTTTGGTAATTTATACGAGTCTAGAAATCTGCCCATTGTTTCAAGATTTTCCAATTTATTGGAATACAATTTTTCACTGTAGTTACTGTTTGCTGGATTTCAATAATATCCATTTTGAATTCACATTTTTCATTTGTAATTGCATTAATGTGAGTTATTTCTCTCTTTTTTGTAAATTTGTCTAAAGTTTTATCTCATGTGTATTCTTTTGAAGAATACATCTTCAATTCACTAATTCTCTGCATTGTTTTTTAGTATCAATTTCATTAATTTCTGCTCTGATCTTTATGGTTTCCCTCATTAATTTTAGTTTGGGTTTGGATTGTTCTTGTTTTTTAAGTACCTTGAAGTTTCTCATTAGGTTATTCAATTGAACTTGCTCTTTCCTTCCAGTGTGATCATAGACTACAATAAGCTTCCATTTTAGGACTGTTTTTCTTGTTTCCCAAAGATCATAGTTTGTTGTACTGGCATTGTCATTTGTTTCCAGGAACTGTTTAATTTCTTCATTGATTTCTTCTGTAACCCTTTGAGTTTTCAGGAATGTGTTATTAAGTTTCCAGGTACTTCTAAATTTTGTGTTGTTTCTTATGTGATTGCTTTCTAGGTTCATTGCACAATGGTCTGATAATAAATATGGGCAGATTTTGATTATTTGTACACTGGTATGTGGTCTATTTCAGGGAAATTTCTGTGTTCTGCTGAGAAGAACGTGTACTGTGTTGTTGCAGGGTGGAATACTCTGTTAACTCTGTAGATATCTATTAATTCCATATATTCCAGGGTGTGGTTCAGCTATAATATTTTTACTGGCTTTTTCTTTAGTTAAAATATCTCTGAAAAAGTGAGGTATTGAGGTTGCCTGATATTATTGTGCTAGGGTTTATTTGATCTTTTATGTCCAGAAGTATTTGTTTTTTAAGACAGGTGCTACACTATTTGGTGCATATATTTGTATAAGTATTACCACTTCTTGTTGAATTATTCCTTTAACTAGTTTTCAGTGTCTAGTTTTGTCTCCTCTGATCATTTTCAGGTTGAAGCTTAAATTGTCTGAGAGTAAAATTGCTACCCCTGCTTCTTTTTGGTATCCTAGTACATGAAACATTGTTTTCCATCCTATAATTTTTGGTCAATTAATACTTTATTGGGTTACAGGAGATTCTTGAATGCAGCACACTGATGAATTCTGTTTGTTTAATCCAATCTGGCAATCTGTGTCTTTAATGGGATTGAGACCATTACCATTGAGAATTATTACTGAGAGGTGTTGATTGAGTTCTATCATTATACTTGTTTACTATTGATGACTCCTTTGTGTTTCATTTCTTTTCCTTTTTTTAAATCTATTTGCCTTGTCTGAAGTATTCATTCCATGTAGATTTTTAGCTTTGTTGGTTTCATCATCTCTGTCTAAGATATTTTTGAGTATTTTCATGAGTGCTGACTTACTTTCTTAAATCTCTTGAGTTACAGTGGTACCTCAGTTCTCAAATTTGATTCTTTCTGCAATTCTGGGCAAAAATCGAGTTGAGGAGGTGAAACTTCCAGGCCACTGTACCATGCCCCAAGTGCAGAGGAGCAGAGCTGCACCAGCGTAGAGGAGATGAACCTTCTGGGCTGCCATACCACCACCCTAAGTGCCGAGGAGGTGAGCCATGTGGGCACCAACAGCACACAACCCCCCACTGAAATGAGAAGACACATAAAAAAGTCTCAAAACCAGACTTCCAGATCACCTAGAGCAACCCCAGAGGGAAACAAGATGAAACAACCTGATACTCAACCACCTGGACTCCCTGAATTGTCAATAAGAGAGGATCTGGAAAAAATGAAATCAGAAATAATTTCTCAGATAACAGCAGAGATAGTGCCCATAGTGCAAGACAAGATTAATAAATCTACAGAGGACACAGATAAAAAAAAATAGAGGAGCTGAGAAACATGACAAATCCAACATAGGAAACAAATGGAATCCATAAAATAGATACAAACAGATTTCCAGCAGATTTAAAACTCCATTGAAAGTTTACACAGCAGAATGAACCAATGTGAGGACAGAATTTCAGATATAGAAGATAAGATTGCAATTAGTGACCAGGAAAAGAAAAATTGCTTTAAAATAGTAAGGGACCACAAGAAATCAATCCAGCAGCTGCTAGATGATGTAAAGAAGAATAACATAAGACTCCTTAGAGTCTATGAAGAAACAGGAGAGAGTGCAGATGACATAATAAAAACTGTTCAGAGAAGTGCTGGCAGAAATCTTCCCAACCAGGTGAAAAGAACCTGACATGCAGATAGGTGAGGCATACAGGATGCCAAATAGCCTTGATCAAAAACACTCTAGAAATAGGCATATAATAGTTAAGATTCCAGAAACCCAACAGCATAACAAAATTCTACAAGCAGTTAGAGAAAAGAAACAAATCATATACAAAGGAAAACCCATCAGAATCACAGCAGACTTCTCAACACAAACCCTCAAGGCAAGAAGAGCTTGGAGTGACTTATTTCAAGCCCTAAAAGGAAAACAACCTCCAACCCAGATTGATGTACCCTGCAAAACTATCTTTCAAAATTGATGGAGAAATAAGATACTTTCATGACAAAGCACACCTAAGGAACTTCATGAATACCAAACCAACATTCCAAAAAATTTTAGACAATATCCTAGGAAAAGACAATGAAGATTACAACTCCAGGAAGCCCAGCACAATGAATCCATTGGGCATGACAAGAAATTAAACGCAAAGAGGGAAAATCCAACAAAATGAAAAAGTAATGATAAAGATAAGTCAATACATATCAGTTATAACCATCAATGTTAATGATCTCAATTCACCAATCAAAAGAAATAGTCTGGCAGAATGGGTCAAAAGGAGATTCCAACCATATGCTGCATACAAGAAACACACTTAATTCAAAAAGAAACTCATAGACTGAAAGTTAAAACTGAACTAAAAAAAGTTAAAACTGAAAGTGGAAAACAATACTCCATGTGACAGGAACCTGAAAAAAAGCAGAAGTAGCTATCCACTTTGCAGATCAAGTGGATTTCAAACCAACACTGACTAAGAGAGACAAAGAAGGACACTACATCCTTGTAAAGGGAACAATCCAAGAAGAAGAGATGATAATCATGAACATATATGCACCAAACACTAGTGCACCCAACTATATAAAACAAATACTAATGGACATGAAGAATCAAATAAGCACTAATACAATAGTAGTGGGGAATCTCAATACCCCACTGTCACAAATAGATAGATCAAGTAGACAAAAAATAAGCAATTAAATACTAGAACTCAATCAAACTCTTGAACAAATGAACTTAACAGATGTTTAGAGAGTATTCCACCACACAAAATCAAAATACACATTCTTTTCAGCTCCACAAGGGTCCTTCTCCAAAACAGAGCACATACTTGCTCATAGAACATGTTTAAGTAAGTGCAAAGGAATTGAGGTTATACCCTGTGTACTATCAGACCATAGTGGGATGAAATTGGAGATCAATAGCAAAAGAAACTGCAAGAATTTCATAAACACATGGAAATTGAACAACACACTTCTGAATAACCAAAGTGTCACAGAGGAAATTAAAGAAGAAATCAGACAGTTTCTATAATTAAATGACAATGCCAATACAACATATTGGAATCTACAGAATACAATCAAAGCAGTTCTATGAGGGAAATTCAAAGCAATGAATACTCATATTAGGAAAACAGAGTGAGGACAATTAAACAACCTGATGATGAACCTCAAGCTTCTAGAAAAAGAAGAGCAGGACAATATCAAAGTTCATACAAGGGAGGAAATTGTAAACATCAGAGCAGAAATCAATGCCATGGAGACTAAGAGAATGATACAAAAAAAATCAATGAAGCCAAGAGTTGGTTCTTTGAAAAAATAAAAGGCCCAAATCCATGCAATTAGGAATGAATCAGATGAAATTACAATGGACCCAGAAGAAATCCAAAGGATCATCAATACCTACTTTGAGAACCTATACACCAATAAGGGGGAAAAGACAGAAGAAATGGACAGATTCCTAGATACGTATGAATTACCAAAGTTGAACAAAGAAGATCTAAAAATTTTAAAAAGCCCAATACATATTGATGAAATTGAAAATGTAATTAAAACTTACCAACTAAAAAAAACCTGGGTCTTGATGGCTTCACTGCTGAATTCTACAAGACATTTAGAGAAGAACTACTACCACTACTGTTTAAACTCTTCAATGAAATTGAGAGGGAAGCAATGCTCCCGAATTCATTCCTTGAAGCAAGCCTCACCTTGATCTCATAAGCAGAGAAAGACTCAACCAAAAAAGAGAACTATAGGCCAATTTTACTAATAAACATAGATGCAAAAATCCTTAATAAGATACTGGTAAATGGAATGCAGAAGATCATCAGGAAGATCATACACCCTGACCAAGTGGGATTCATCCCAGGGATGCAAGGATGGTTCAACATACACAAATCAATCAGTGTAATACACTATATCAATAGCACCAAGGCCAGAAACCATATGATCATCTCAATAGATGCAGAAAAAGTATTTGACAAAATCCAACACACATTTATGATAAAAACCCTGCAATAAATTGGAATAGACAGTCTCTACCTCAATCTGATAAAAAACATCTATGAAAAACCAACAGCCAGTATCATACTAAGTGGTCAAAACTGAAATCCTTCACACTAAAATCAGGAACAAGACAAGGATGTCTACTATCATCACTCCTGTTCAATATAGTCTTGGAAACATTAGCGACTGCAATTATACAAGAGAAAGAAATAAATGGAATAAAGATAGGAAATGAAGAAATCAAATTGTCTTTATTTTCAGATGGCATGATACTCTATACAGAAGACCCCAAGAACTCCACCAAAAGTCTTCTAGACTTAATAATCAAATTCAGTAGACTAGCTGGATACAAGGTCAACACACAAAAAAATCATTAGCTTTCCTCTACACGAACAACAGACTCACTGAGAGAGAAATAGAGCAAATAATTCCTTTCACAACAGAATCCAAGAAACTGAAATACCTAGGAATCA
>NW_004624759.1:19463436-19507241 GCF_000247695.1 Heterocephalus glaber
ATATGAGAAAATGGAAAAATGGAAACAAAGTCTTTGTAAATAGGGAGGGATGGAGGGGTTGAAGGGAGGGCAGGGGAATGGGGGAAAAGTAAGAACCAAGAGAGATTATGTAGAGGTGCAGATTTCCAATGATGAATGTTATTATATTGTATATCTAAAATGTACCAATAAAGCTAATTTAAAAAAATCGAGTTAGATAAGAGCCAAATGAAATTCAATGGTTAGGTTCATTTTGAACTGATGGGAAAATTTGTCTCATTTCTCTTCCAGTTTGGTTTGCAACCAGAAACAGGGAGGGGATTGAGTCCGTGAACTAAAGTATTACTGCATTCGTTTTCATGGAGTGTCCCTATTTCTCTGTTTTGAAAGAATGTTTTGCTGGGTGTCTTAATCTGGGTTGGAAGCTGTGTGCTTTTAGAGCTTGAAGTGTGGAAGGAGTGAAAACTGTCTCTGGTCAAATAACATTGAAAACACATGTATGGCAAGCATCATTTTTACTAAAAAGATCTTCATAGCATTTACAACTACTCCTTACCCTACTTAATTTCAACCCTCAGCACCAAACTGGGAAAAGCGGGGAGCCAAACAAAAGAAACTACAAATATGGGAAACATGGGAACATGGGAACGTGGAACATGGGAAAATAGCGATAAAAGATGTCCAAGGTCTCCCAACTCTCCCAAGGCAGATACAAGAGAAACTAATTGAGAGTAAATCAAATACTAAGTAGCAGAGATTAACAAATTGATTAAAAAAGAGTTAAAGAAACTTGGTAAGTTCAAAGAAGACCCAAACCCTAAATTTATGGAATTATCATACAAAATGATCAATGTAGATTTCAGGGAAACAAAAATTTGAAAGCTGATAAGCTTTTTAATGGTTCAAAACATGAATGACAAATTTACCAGAGATATAGAGTCCATGAAAAAGTATCACACAAATGGAAGTACATTGAGGTCATACTCTTAAGTGAAATAAATAGGACACACATATGTAAATACTGAATAGTTTCTCTGGTGTGAGAAACTGAAAGTGTGAATGAGGATCAAAATGTACAATAGATAATGTGAAATAGGAAGAAAAGTTCTAAAGGGGAAGGGGAAGTGGGAGGGGTAGGGGAAAGGAAAGAGGGGGAAGGAATAAATATGAGAAAAGGAAAAAATGGAAACAAAGTCTTTGTAAGTAGAGAGGGGTGGATGGGTTGAAGGAAGGAGAATGGAAAAAAATTAAGAATCAAGATATATCATGTAAAGGTACAAATTCCCAATGATGAATGTCATCATATTATATACCTAAAATGTACCAATAATCCTAATGAATAAAAAAATGTATCAGATAGAAATACTGGATATAATAAATTGTACAAAATTCATAAATCACAGAAATGACCAATGTGAAGGCCAGGTTTCTGAAATTGAAAACAAACTGTTACATTATGACAAATTATTCAGAGGAGCTTTAAAAATTATAAAAGAACAAGAAAAATTCATCCACTAGCTACCAGAAAACAATAAAATGACCAACCTAAGGCTAATTAGAGTTACAGAGAAAATATAGGGCAGCAAACATGGAATAATAAATCTATTTACAAAAATCATGAAAGAAAATTTCCCAAGTATAAAGAAAGAGTTCATTATACAAGTAAACCAGGCTTACACAACACCATGATGAATAAAAGAAGCTTTCCATGACCCATTATGATTAAAATGCCACTTGTGAAACAAAAACTAGAATTTTAAAAGCTGTAATAGAAAAGAAAAAAAAAATCACTTACAAAGGTAAACCCATTAGAATTCCAGCAGACTTCTCAACACAAACTTTAAAGATATTAAAAGAGATTGGAGTGAAGTATTTCAAGACCTAAAAACTGACTTTAAAATAGAGATATTCCTAGATTTCTTGAATGAGGGTCAAGTTGTAGTTACTCCTTAAAAGTGGCCCAGGGAGACAGAAAACAGAAAGTCAGAGTTTTGCCATTTGAGGACTCAGTGTATCATTGATGACTTTGAAAACAGAGTCAGGGCCGTACAGACAGCCACAGGGATTTACAACAGCCTCTTTCCTGTAAAGCGTCTTCAGGGCAATGCATCTCTGCCAACACCGCTTTAGACCACTGAGATGAATGTTGGACTTCTGAACTGAAGAGCGTTTGTTTTCCTTTAATCTGCTAAATTTCAGATAATTCATTCCAGCAGCCAAAGGAGAATAATGGCAGATATCATGAAGGTGTAACATACCAACATTTGGGGAACAAATAAATTCTAGCTGCCTAGCTCACTGATCTAACACAGACTACTTCACATCAGTCATTTTGTATTCTGATTAAAATATTATCAGTCATTAAAAATGCATATTACTAAGCTGTAACAAAAGAAAAAGAAAATCTTTTTGGTTAAGAAATTTTTTTAAAGAATTTAAAACTAGAGGGTTGGATTTATACCTGTTATAACTTTTGACCCAGATACACTCTATAACAGTGGTGATAGAATGTTCCGAGAGAAAAAAAGAAGTTTGTTTTCTTTTGAGCAGCAAAGAAGGCTTTTACATAATTGTAGGCATGTAAGTTGGGGCCTAAATGTGAAATGGAATTATATCAAGTTAATAAGGATTGAAAAAGGGCTTTGCAAGCAGAAGGCACAAAAATATTTGACATGAGAATGAAAGGCATATTACAGAAACAGTACAGTTCTTGGTGTGGGGTGACCTAGAATTTTACAGAGAAAAATGGATTGGGTTTAGATTGTGCAGAGTTGTTTGTCTTGCTAAAACTTTTTGACTCTATTTTACAGGTCAAAAGTCACAAACTGGAGGCCCACAGATGTGTTTTATTTGGCTTTGTAATGTTTTTGTCTGAGTTAGGGATATGATTATTATTTATAATTTGAATTACAAAATTAAAACATTTTAAAATTTAACAGAAGGACATAATATAAAATTCTACATTTTCAGCTTCTCTTGGAAACAATAAATAAAAATAACAAAACCAAAAATAAACAAATGATTTGCCCACACTGAGCCTCTCTTTGCTACAGCTGAGTAGTGGCTGACTCTGGTCTGGATGTGCACTCTGCAGCGCAACATCGTTTCCAAACTATCTACCACCCCGCTGCATTCTTTCTGTCCTCTTTACTCAAGTTTGTAACCATGACCATCCATAGGCATTTGTGGTTACAATCTTTGTTGTATCTTGGTAGCTATTATTAAAGAATTTTTAATATGAAATGTGTTCTCTAGAAAGAAAACATGGTAATAATAGGTGCTCTCTCCATTTCTACAGTTATGTTACCTGTATTTCTGTCATTGCACTTAAAATATCAGGTTACGCCTGCCGCTCAAACTCAAGGTCCCAAGTTCGATCCCCGGTACCAAAAAATAAAAATAAATAAAAATAAAAATCAGGTTAAAATAATCTGCTACTGTTTGTCTTCCCTGCTAAGCAGTTGTATTAATCTACTTCCCATTACTATAATGAACATTTGAGACAATCAAACCAAACATTTATTTGGTACATTTTAGGTATACATGATGATAGCACTCATCATAGGGAATTTGCACAAGTACATGATACATCTCACCTTGTAACAATCAATTTTTAAAGAGAATAATGTTTCCAATTTTGAAAATTTCACTGTGTGATTGATTGGCTTCATTGTTTTGACCCTGTTCACGTCAGTAAGCACATCAGGGTATGATCATGGAGGAGCATGGGATGGAAAAAACCCACTATTTCATAGCCAGGAAACAAAGACAATAAAAGGAAGTTTCCAGATCTCACAATACCTTTTGAGAGTGTGCCCCCTGTGACATAAAGTCTTCTCATTAGCCCTTGCCTCTGAACATTTCTACCCCTCTCAGTAGCAATGTGTTGGGCTCCATCTCTGACTCATGGGCCTTTGGAGGGTACTTACAATCCAAACTATTGCAGCAGTGAAATATTTGTAAAGGGGCAACAATGCTTCTCATTCACCCTGTTACCTAGCATTGTCTTTCACAAGAAGTACATACTTAATTTTTAGCAAAATGTACTAAATGAAGGATAGGCAAGAATGAGATGCTAAATTTAGAGATATCATTAGACATGCTATTGACCTTACTCAGCTAAGCATGAAGAGGATCTGAATTAGGACTGATCAATGATTATGGTAAGAAGAAGATAACTGTAAAATATATTTTTAAAATAGAATTAATTTAATTTGGTAACTGATAGGACATAGAAAAGCTATGGTTTGAAAGTGTTTCCCAAATTTCATGTATTGGAAACTTCATCCCCATTGCAGCAGTATTGGGAAGTAATGACTAACAGGAAGTATTTGGGTCATGGGGGCTCCTTTTTATGAATAGCATAAATAAGTTAATGCAGGGTGGTTTATAATAGGATGAGTTTTTCTCTTGCTTTCTCTCACTGCCTTTCTCTCATTCTCCTTCTCAGCCTCTCACCTTTTTCCATGGAATAATGCAGCAAAAAAATCCTCAATTGTTGCCCAGTCA
Source organism: Heterocephalus glaber (assembly GCF_000247695.1). Next base: position 19,467,925 of record NW_004624759.1, read on the forward strand.
CTGTGGTTTGAACTTTCCAGACTCCAGAAATGAGATATAAATTTCTTATCATTACAAGTTATCCGATATATGGCATTCTGTCATAATAACAAACAATGGACTAAGGCAGAAAATTGGTACCAGTCAGTTTAACAAATACCTGAAAATGTGAAACATTTTTGTTTGTTTGTCTTTTGGTACCGGGGATCGAACTCAGGACCTTATGCTTGTGTGGCAGGCGCCAGAACCACTGAGCTAAAACCCCGGCCCCCTGTGAAACATTTTTGGAACCAGGTAATGGGTAGAGGCTGGAAGAATTTGGGATAGGAGGCTAGAAAAGGCCTACATTGCCAATACTGGAATGTTATGGGAAATTCTGATGAAGGTTCAGAAAGAAAGAGCTCTATGGAAACTCTAAGAGTTCTGAAGAGTTTATATAAGTGTTGATAATCAGAATTCTCACAGAAATATGGACAGTGACAGCAATTCTGATGAGATCTCAGATGGAAAATAAGTTAAAGGTATTGGAAACTGTAATAAAGGTCATCTTTGTTTTAACCTGGCAAAGAATTTGACTGAGTAGTGCCCGTGTCAGAGGTTTTAAAGAAGGTAGACATTAATAACAATGAACTATTATGTGTCAGAAGAAATTTCAGATCAAAACATTGAAGAAGTTGCTTGGCTTTTTTTAACTATACACCAGAGAAGAGAGAATGACTTAAAGATGGAATGTATAAAAGAAAAAAAAACAATTAAAATTTAGAAAATATCTAGCCTGGCCATGTAAAGAATGAAAAAGTATACAAAGGTACAGCCAACTGACCAGTGATGAAGAGATTAGTATAGATGGTGGGAAGCCAGATCAAATTCATCGAGAGGATAAATGAAGGACTCTGAAGGCATTTCAGAGCTCTTTGAGAAAGCCCCAAGAGAGGGGCTCAAGGTGCCCTTGGAATATCAGCAGTTGCTGGCCTGTATTTGAAATGTCTTATCTGTGTTCAAGCACACTGCTCCTCAGCTACACCATTGTTCAAGCAGGCCCATGCATAGCCTGTGCAGTTGCTCCAGAGTGCAAGTGGTAAACCCTTGCAGTGGCCATATACGGACAAGCAGAGTGCATGAGCTATGGGCCACAGTGGTGTCCATCTAGATTTCAAAGGATAACTCAGAGCCTTTGGCTTCTGGCTAATATCTGACATAGGGTTAGAGTTGCAAAAGAGAGTCTCCGCTGTATTAGTGTCTAGAGGATACACTGGAGCAGGGCTACCCCCAAGACCCCTGAATTGTAGAGCCACCAATGGGCAATGCCAGCCTGGGAGAGGTTCAGGCATAAGAGTACAACTCATGAGAGCTGCTGCTTGGGCTAAACCCAGCAAAGCTCTAAGGGCAGGGTTTCCTGAGGTTTTTAGGGGTGCAATTCCTACTTCAGTCTGCCCAGAAGACTGGGCATAGAGTCAAGGAAGATGACTCTGGAGCCCTATGATTTGACATTATTCACTATGTTGGCTTTTGAACTTACTTGGGATCAATTTTTTTTTCTTCTTGCCTTTTGGAATGAGAATGTCTATCCAATACCTGTACCACCATTTTATTTTGGAAATAGATAACACTTAATTTCACAAACTCACAACTGGAGCAGAATTTGCCTCAGGATGAATCACACCTTGCATCTGGCCCATATCTGTCTGATCTTGATAAGATTCTAGATCTTGGAATTTTGAGTTTTTCCTAAACATAAATTAAAGCTTTGGGGTTTTGGGGATGGAATAAATGTATTTTGCGTTTGAGAATCATATGAGTTTAGATATTCATGTCAAATGCAATGATTTTAATGTGTTCCCCAAAGTTCATGTGCTGAGAACTTGATCTTGAATGTGGCAATGCTGGGAGATGGGCCCTAATGGGAGGTATTTGGGCCATAAGGATGCCACTCTCATGAGTGTGTTAATGTTATTCGAACAGCATGATTGTTAACCATCTGTGGATCCTTATAAAAAGGTGAGTTTGGCCCCCTCTTGAGCCTCCTCTAATTCTCTCTCTTGTTCACTCTGATCCTCTTGCCTTCTTCTATGAGATGTCACAACAATAAGGGCCTACCAAATGCCAACCTATTGATCTTGGACTCAACAGCTTTCATAACTATGAGAAGTGAATTTATGCTCATTATAAGTTATCTAGTACATGGTTTTCTATTATAGTAGCACCAAGTGGACTAAGATAGAAAGTGAGGGAAAGGGGAAATTAAAAAGCTCTGAGATTTTGAACATACAGGGTATGAGGGATTAATTTTCCTAATTCATCGTTCACCAGTCCAAAGGTAGAAAGCAATAATCATATCCATACCTTTGAACCTCCCCTACCCTGTAAAGCACATAGAACCATGTTTTCCTACTGAGGGGCAGTAGAAAAGTTCCATCTAGAAGTTAAAATATCTTGTTAATCAAGTCTCAATCCTTACTCTTATTTGTCTGTGTGACTTTAAACAAATAACTAAGATACTCTGATTTGTTTACTTTCCTCACCTTTAAAATGATGAAAGGCAATGTCACACTAATTTATTTATATGGTATGTGAGGATAAGGTCATTTATTCGAAAGTATTTTGTCAACTATTACATTTTAAACCATCTACTATTTCTAGGGATGCAAGAATGAAATAATAAAAATAATATAAAAGAAGGTGGGACCCAAAATTCAGTTAAGCAAAATGTAACAGCATTCAGAAAAAGGGATGAATGTTTAAGGATGAATAAGGATATTTAACCATGTTCTCATTCAATACATTCTTGAAATTCTTTCTAGAATAATTTTGTAATGAATATTTTGCAGTTTAGGATCATGATTTTTGGAGTAATTGGGGTTCATTGGTAGATGAGTCTATTTCCCATCTTTGGGTTTCTACTCCTACTATGTTAACTGAGGTATAAAGTGCACCTAATATTAATGAGTGATTGATTGTTTTGAAAATGTTTTCATATTTTAAATCTGTCCTGTGATAGCACTATTTCTATGTATCTATCAGCTCTGTGGCACTGAAAAATTCTGGCAGAAAGAAAAGATTGACATAAGCAAAACAATACTATGAAATTCACGCACTCAGCTTAGTTCTCTGGTCACTTCTTTATCTTCTGCAGATAAAATACAGATATTAATGCGATAAAATCTACTTACTATGAGAGCTTCTCAGATACAAATGTATTATATTGCTTCAGCAATTGTGTGAGGAGAGAATAGCTTAATTTCACACAACTGACCCATATGAAGCTGCAGATAAAAATGATATCAAATGAAATTTGGGTCATAAGTACATCCACTCAGCTATACAAACCAAGTTCCTTTTTAATTTATAATACAAAAATACATTAGGCCATTTAGCCATGAAGAAATTTATATTATTTTGGAACAAGATTGAAAAGAAAGCAGAAAATTTACCCTACCAATCTTTGAATTTGCATGACTAGGTTCACACTGTAGGAATTCACTAGCCATTTTCCAAAATTATTATACAGTGAGATTATATATATCTATAAAATACAAATGAATGTCTTTACAACTAGAACTTTTAAAAATGTTAGAGGCACTGTAGAAAGGGAATCTTTAGTCGAGGCAAAGATATGTGCTTTGGGTTTGGAAATACATTAACATTCTGCATAGTTATGCATATATAGATGTCCAGCAATCAAAGCGACAAGAGGGATTAAGAAACCATTGGCTTAACATGTTTCACAGAAAGTATGAGGACATTGTCATACCAGAATGGTGCCTGGAAAAGAAAAGATTTTAATCAAAATCCCAGTAAATGAAGCCACTTTTGTAGGTGGAATATACTGGGTAGAAATTAAATTTCCTACCTGAGATACCTTTTGAAGGCATACTAAATAAACATTCTCTGGCTCCTCTGGAAAAAGCCACCATGAGCACTGACAAACAATAAATAACATGCCAAAGACAATTCCAGAAACAAGGAGAACTTGGCTGCTTCTTACATTGGTTCCTTTTCTTATTCTGCTACTTATTTCTTTTCTTTTTCACTCTTTCATTTAAAAAAATGTCCTTTGGATAAGACCTATGAGAGAGGACAACAGAGGAACATAAAAGGACCAAAAGTATCTCAGAGGGACAAAGGAGACATGGAGGAAGAAGCCAAACTAGTCCAGTGCTTAAGATGCTATGGAACAGCATGAGACAGCAGGACTGTCCAGTCAGTGGGTGTAATCCAGGAAATATTTTCTTTAGGAAGTGATTTAGGGCTGGAGTATCAAAACACCTGATGGAGGAGACATCTTCTATCATTATGAGATGGCTGACTAGGGACAGTAGGATTTGTGAGATACACTGCAAAATAAAAATGTGATGTTTCTTATTCGAAGAAGCAAGGAAGATGAGTTTTCCTTTCTTCTCCAGTCCCTCTCTCTCTCCACCTGTTTTTTGTTTTTGTTTTTGTTTTTTCCTGCTGCTAATGTGGTATCTCCAAAGCATACCAAAGGGATAATTGTGGTGCCTCACAGATACCCGAGGACCCAGTTAGGTGACACAGTACCCAAAGCGCATGAACACACCCCAGCTTGGGAGGTGAGTGGTCAGGCAGAAGCCCATGGGTAGCTGAGCCTATGGTAGGAGTCCATGGTCCAGAGTTTGTACTAGAGGCAGGAGTCATTGGATTCAGGCTTCAAGAACCTGGCACTTGTTCCTTGTCCCACTGGACTTCATTTCCAGAAGATAAGTTCAAAGATGAAATGAAGAATTTCCCAATGATGACAGCAAAGTTTTTATCCCTATATAATGCTCAGGGCCCCCAGCAGCTGTATGGTCACACCATGAAGCCAACTCTGTAGCAGAACAGCCAGTACTGAAAGCCCTCCTCTGAAGTTCTCATTAAAATGCATGTAAATTGACCACCTCTTCAAATAGAAGTACAGAATTAAGGGTTGCAGGATTAGGGGAGTGGGAGAAGTGAGGAGAGGAGAGAATGAGAATGAATTACCGTGAATTTTACTGTCTATGAAAAAAGCTAAGCTTAAAAAAGAAAAAAAGCCACATGCAATTTCCTTTAAAAATGCATGAAAATAGAACTTAGATGGACAGTGGAAATGTTTTAAGGGCAAAAAGAAAATTTCAGAGTATAAACTGGCTCACAGTTCTAGATTAAATGGAAGTGAGGAAGTACTGAGGAGACAACACAAGAAATCCTCCCCATACTCTTTATCACCATGTAGGAAAAATGAAGCTATGGACTGAATATTTTTAAAGCATAAAATCTTTATTTAACAGTTGGTCATGGTTGCTTCCATTCGCTTCATAACCAGAATGCAGCAGACGTGTTGCTGGCTGGCTCACACCCTTTGGAACTTAGCCATTGAAGTGTGCCCTGCTGACTTCAGATTTCTGACTGCTGGATTCTATGATTCAGAAGCCAGAGAGGGAGGTTGGTTCAGCCTCTCTGTTGGAAATGTGGATGAATAACCCACTCCTGTAGCTTTAACCAATGACTGGTGGGGACTGATAGATAAATGCTCCACCTCTACTGGCCCTTGAATACTAGGGTTTTGGGTCATGTAATTTGCAAGATTTTTTCAAAAATTTTCTTGACATTAAACTCAAGTCACCCTTGTAATTACCTTGGCAACTCACCCTTTATTGGCTGACTTCTTTTACTCAACTAATTAGCCTACTGAAAAAATAACCAAATTAGAACTATGCTCACCCTTCATGAGAATAAGTGCCAGATGTACCCTATGTAATCACAGAAAAATCAAACCATTATATACTAATAAAAAGAGAGGACAATCTTTTATAACCTTAAAGATAACTTTCTTATGATACAAAACCTATAAGCCATAGGACAACTACGTTAAGTTTGATTGAATAATAATTTTTCTTTAAAATATGCATTAAAAATTAGAAGAACCAAAACAAGATAATATATTTAGAAAATATTTAAAACTGACCATGTGAAAAGTTAACTGCTTTAAAACATATACTATATTTCTCATAAGGAAAAAGCTCAGCATAAAAAAATGAACAGAAGATATAAATAGTTCTCAGAAAAGGAAATTACAAAAAGTTCCTAACAAAGCTCAATCTCAACTAATAAAAATTAAATGAAAATTAAAACTCTACTGAGATGTCAAAACTCTGAACTTTTGCCAATTTAATGGGTGAAAAGCAGTCTCTTCTGGCATCACTGTAGGGAAGAAGTGGTATCAGAGACCCTGAGGGGTGCTGGTGGGCACAGTCTTGGTTGATTCCAGTTGGCAATATTCATGAAGTTACAAATGCATTTGCTCTTTTTCTCAGCAATTCTACTTCTAAGAATATAACCTAAAGATTCTCTGGCACATTGATGTAAAAATTATTCATTGTAGTATCATTTGTTATAGTAATAGATTATAAAAATACCCTTAACTATCTATCACACTAATATTTAAATATATAGAGGTGCATCTACAAAATTATACAGACATAAGAAAATGAAGGTTAGTACTGAAGTGAAAGCATTTCCAAAATATAGTGCTGTTAGACAATGGATAGAAGGCCATTCTTGTGGCCAACTGTTCAGATTTGCCTGAATGGAGAGGTTTCCAAGACAGGGAACATGAAATGAGAAAACCAGGAGAGTTCTGGAATAATAGAACTGTTATAACTGTTAGTAACAGTTCTGGTAGTGTCCCAAAGTCTAGCCTCTTTTTTCTTTAATGGAGTTGGGCACTAGAATATAAAATCATATTCATTTGCATATGCATAGAGAACCTCTGGAGGGATAAATCAGAAAGTAACGAGGATGCTTCCCTACTTTATCTTTGGTAAGGGTGGGAAACAGGGTACATGGAGAATTGAGATTGTTTACTTCTGTACACATATTTAAATTTTTCACATGTGTAAATTTATGACCAACTCAAAAAGTAGATCAGCAAACAATAAACAAAAGCACATGAGTCAGAAATAAAAAGACAATCTGTTTTGCAGGGGAAAATGATGTTCTTTTCCTAAGTAGACAGAACAATATCTAAGTAATTTATACAGTTTTATGGCTCAGAAACTTTCTTGCAAAATATATTTTTATAACCTCTGCCAGCCGTGTTTGGGATAATGAATGCAATGTAGTGTACTGCCCCTTGAGAACAGAGACTCACAGACTGTCTGCCCTGGTCAAGTAGTGAAAGTCTAAGCTGCCCTTAAATTTCTGAATTGCCCAAACTGTCTCACCATTGGCTCATAAAACTACTGTCTGAAAGAAAATAGATTCTACTCCAAGCAAATCAGCCTGTGAACAACTGCATATTTACCTCTATTTGAAAATGCAATCTACATCACAGGCTTTATTTTTCTTCACACTATTCATGTTTATTGGAATGAGATTGTGTACATTTTGAGACTTAGAAAATATCCCTATAAAATTCAGATTTGTTTGAAAATTCATATTTCTTTTACAAATTTTTTCACTCCTTTTGGAGAGAGAGAGGGGCAACAGAAATAAGTCATTCTTTTAAGGTAGTGCATACATGAATGCGTTTGTAATTGTTTGTATGTGCTCTTGCTGTTGATTTTGCTTTGAAATTACCCATTTAATTCAATAAATATTACACAAGAACTATTAATATATTTAAGGGGAAGTATTAATCAGGATTGTCCAGATGAACAGATGTAGCTTATGCAATTATGGAGGCTGAGATGAAATTCTACAATCTGCTGTTTGCAAACTGGAGACCAAGGAAAATAACAGCATAGTTTCAAGGCCTGAGAACCAAGAGGCATTGATGTGTGAGTCCACATTCAAGGGCAAAGGACTGGTTTTCCAGCCAAAAATGTCAGGGAGAAGGGGCAGAAACAACTTGTTTCCTCGTTTACATTTTTGTTGTATTCAGGCTCTCAAGAACTGCATGATGCCCTTCCACAATGGGAAGGCTATTTGTTTTGCTCAGTCTACCTATTCAAATTCTAACCTCATCCAGAAATATTCTCATATCCACCTACAAATAATATCTAGCCAAATATCTGAGCAGTGCATAACTAGTCAAGCTGACACTTAAAATTAACTATCATAGGAGGTGTATTAGTTACTTTTTTGTCACTGAGACAAACACCTGACACCTACAATTTAAGAAAGACAGGTTTATTTTAGATCTTAGTTTTAGAGAGAACCATCTATGGTTAGCTGGCTCCAAGGAAGAAATGGCATGGTGAAGCAGGAAAGTTGCTAAACCCTTGGAAGCCAGAAAGCAACTCATAAAGAAGAGGAAGAGGGACAAATGTGCCCCCCAAGACAAACTCATATATATATACAATATGAGTCCTGGATTTCAAGAGTAATTTTGATCATCGCTCTTGTAAAAAGAACTTTTGTAAAAGTTTTGGACATGTCTAGGCATCGTCTGGCTAAATTGCCTATATGGCTCAGAATGGGTAATGTCAAATTTGCAATTGAAAACTCTGTGTGGAGGTACTTTGAGGATATTCAGTTCAAGCTGAAAAAGAAGATAATGGTATCAGTGTCAATTAAGTATTGCAAGATACAGCAAAAACATGCAATATGAAGCAGTGGGGCCTGTTGAGAGTGAATAGATAGAGAGCATGGGCAAAGGAATCCAGAATGTGGGACTGTCTGGAAATGAGCAATCAATTCCAGAAAATGTGTAAGTGGGAAGAGGGCCTGACTATGAAATCATATCTAAAATTCTGTTCCCAGAGTGGCAAGAGGAAGTAGATAGACAGGTGAGGAAAGGTAGATGCCAGTACTAGATGGAATGACACACCAGGAAAATTTTCAAATGAGGACTAGAACACAAGGCCACATAGAAATTAGTTACTTCAACATGTAAAATTAGTTACCTTGCATAATACACAAAAATAATTCAAAGAGGATCATAGCTACACATACAAACTAAAACAATAAAACCTAGAAAATTGTCATATTCCTGAACTTAACTTAAAATTATTAAACAAGAAATAAAAAATAATAAAGAAAAATGGATACTCTTACATGTGTTATGTACATGTACCAACTCCACAAAAAGAATGTAAACATTATGTACTGCAAACATGTACAAAAAAAGGAAGTGGATCTGGGGATGGGTGGAGGGAGAAAGAAAGAAAGGGAAAGGGGATAAAAAAAAAGAATCAAGGTATGTTCTGTACATGTACCAATTTCTTACAAGGAATGCAAACATTATGTACTACACATGCACTAATAAACTAAAATTTAAGAAATGAATTTAAACATACAAAAAAAACAAAGTGGATAAATTATATGTTATTACAACATAAAAGTTGTTATTAAAAATAAAGAAAAAACTAATAAAATGAAACTGCAAGTCACAATTCACAAATATTTCACTTATATTTCAAATATTTCAAAAAATTCACATATATTTTAAAAATGACTTGCCACATTAGCCAACTTTCTCATCACTGAGACACAATGCCCAATACCCACAACTAAAAGAAGACAGGTTTAATTTGGCTCACTGTTTCAGTTTGAGGCCATGGCCATCTGGCTTCAAGGGACAGATGTCATGACAGAAAGAGTTGGCAGAGTAAAGACACTGGGATGCAGAGTAAAGGAACGGTGCTAGAGAGAAAGGGGTTAGGGACCAGATGTAGATCCCAAGGTCACACCTCTATGACCCAACTGAGTACACCCACGTGTGTTTTACTCATCCTCTAGGCAGATATGAAGGCCAATGAAGTTGACATTCCACTTTAACTGTCACATCCCAGCCCTTGTTAACCTGATACCAAACACATCTCTTTCAATTGTATTTAATCTCCAAATAAACACAAGGTCATAATTCCACCTAACATGAAACAATTATCTCTCCTACAATTGAAACATAATAATTCCTTCTCCAACATCTCAACAGTTCCAGCATTTTTTAAAAAGCCTAAGTCAGATTCTTCTGAAATTCAAGGCAAACCATTAGCTATGAGCTTCTATTGAAAACAAGACACATAATCTCAAGGTACAATGTCACAGGATAATCATCCCCATTCTAAAAGGAGAATGGTGGTAGAAAAGAATCAGACTAAAGCAACCCCAAAATCCAACAGGAGAATTATTCAGTCCTGTAGCTCAATGTTCAACATTCAAAGCAGATGGTGGTGACATTTGAGTTTCAGAGGGCTTGGGAAGCTCCACCCCTGTGGTTTTCCTGGTTGTAGCTCCAATAGCCTTTCTCTTAAGCTAGCTCCATTGTCTTCTGAAGCTTTCATCAGCAGATGTTCCACATTCATGCCTTCTCAGATCTCCTGGATCTCCACTGCACCGTTGGCTTCATTCCCACAGCTTCACACATAGTACCCTCAAGCATTGCTTGTCTGGCCTCCCAAGGCTTTCCTTTGAAAGATGGATTGAATCCTCCAGGACTCCACAACTCTTGCATTCTATATGTCAATAAAACCAGCATCAGTGGATGACGCCAAGGTCTGCTATCAGTGCAGGCAATAGCCAAGCCCTTTTAGACCATGGCAGCGGCAGCCTCTGAGTGCCTAGATGGCTGAGCAAGGTGAAATGCATCCTGGAGAACTAAAAGCCCAGGCGGCCCTTCTGTAGTAGGGAGCCTAGGGGCTCTCTTCTCAAATATCATATTATCATACCTTTGAGCCTGAGATGGGTGAGATCTTACTGATTTCTGAGATCTCCTAAAGGCATCTCTCTTCTTCGTACAAAATACTTGGTTTCTTTTCAGTGGTGCTAATCTCATCAGCAGCCACACCTTTTTTGGTACCAAATTTACACATGGTTTCTTCTTAACCAAAATTTAAGTTTTTCAAAATTTTCTGCTTTGCCTTTTGCCCCCAAATTCTCATTATAAATCTAGCTAAAATCACCCAGTAGTACCTATGCCACAGCCTGAATGCTGGACTTCCTCAAAATTTCCTCTGCCAGATTAATTAGTTCCTTGGCCGTAATCTCAATCTTTCATAAAATCTCAGCCTATGGGCAAAATATTGACAATTTTTTTACTATAATGTAAAACACATGGCCTCTAGTCTAATTACCAATGAAGTTCTTGTTTCCAACTGAAATCTTCTGAGCCTAGCCTTCATTGTTCACATTTCTATCACCATTCTGGTTTTCTGAGCTCTAACCAGAATCAGTCATCAGGCTCTGCCTACAATATTCTTGGGCAGTGGTGGCGAACCTATGGTATGTGTGCCACAGCTGACTGTTATCATTGAAAGCTCTGAAAGGTTCACCATCACTGTTGTAGGGCCTTTCCAGCTTGCTTTTCCAAACCTTTTCAAACTCCTCCCACAAAACAGTTCCATAGGCTTCTGAACCACATAGGCAGGTATAGATAGTCACAGGATGACCCCACTTCTCTGGTACCAATGTTCTATATTAGTCAGCATTTCCTTCACTAAGACACAATACCCAACACCCACAATTTACAGAAGGAGAGGTTTAATTTGGCTCACGTTTTTAGGAGATTCAGTCCATGGTCAGCTGGCTCCAGCTATGTGGATTAGTTCACAGATGAGTTTATAGCTAAATGTGACATTGGAAGGTAAACCCTGGTTGGAAGAGGTTGATCACAGGGGCACAGACTGGAAGAGTATATCTCCCTCTCTCCTCCCTTGATTGGTCCCTGCTTCCCACCAACATGCCATGAGATGTTTCTCCTCTGCCATGTCCCTCTGCCAAGACACCCTGGAGTCAGTTGACTACACACTGAAACCTCTACAAACCATGAGCCAAAATAAACCTCTCTTTTCTTAAATTATGAGTATCAAGAATTGTGTCTCAGTGATGAGAAAGTAACTAAGACAAATACTAACCACACTGATAGTATAATGTGAGTATTTATAATATTACTATAGTATTGCTAAAGTACTTTGGGAATTTAGCTATTATTGGCATGGATAACATTTGAAATTGAAAAAAAATCTTATGAAAGAAACTTTTAATTTTTGGTACCAATAAGTCTAAATTTCTGCTTTTAAAAATAGAATGGAAAACCCAAATGTACCTAAAAAAATTCAAGAATGAATTTCTTTTCTCTTTCTTTTCCTTTCTTCCTTCCTTCTTTCCTTTCTTCCTTTGTTTCCTTTCCTTTCCCTTTAAATATGAAAATATATTGGCGTTAAACTAATGTTTCTCTTTAACATCAGTATTGTAATCAGAATATTCTAAAATTTATTTTTGCTACCTAGTGAATGAAATACACGTAAACTAGCAAAATCATAGCCTGTGTGCAGAAGTGTGGGGTTCCAAGAGAATGGAGTACAATGGAGGTAATGGTAGAGATTTTAATTAAAGAAGTAGGCAAGGTGAGACAAGTAAGCATTTTCTAGTCTGTGCTACTGAGTTTGTGCCGCATTCTGAACTTCACAAGGAGTTGGAAGATTTTGAGCAAGTTGGGACCATGGTGAGATGAAAATATTTGTGGCTATGTGGACAATGAACCTGAGCAAGACAAAATTGAATTTCCTGTTGAGTGGACCTAAAAATCCATTCTTATGGTGCACTCAACTGAGCTTTAGTTCTGAAATGATGTAAGTGAAATTTTGAAGCAGTTCCTCATGTCAGTAATCTATTTCTGCCATGACTCAAACCATTTTGTGCTTTTATATAAAAGAGGTTGTTTCCATATTAAATTGCTGTAAATTGTTGAAAGCATTTATATCTTCCTGAATGGAATTATGTGACCAAAGACATAATTGTCAATGCTTTCTATCCTGCTCTTCTATGTCCTGTTATATCTTTTCTCAAACCACAAGTATAAATATTACTGAAAGACAAAACTCTATATGGTCCAAGAGGACCATAACTAAATTTCAGATTCCTTACATACTTATCAATCATATACAGGTAATGTTGCCTCTGCCCTTCAGAGTGCCAGTCACCAAGTGAAAGCATTTATTTCTGATAAGATTAAAAAATATCTAGTATAACCCATATTTCTCTGGGTTCATGGTAGAAATTTCTTTTCTTTAATTCATTAATTTTATTGGTACATTTTAGGTTTAAAATATGCTGTCATTCATCATTTGGAATTTATAACTTTTCATAATATATCTTGGTTCTTATTTTTCCCCATGCCCCTACCCTCCATTCAACCCCTCCATCCCTCCCTATTTACAAAGATTTTGTTTCTATTTTTTATTTTCTCATATTTATTCCTTTCTCTTCTTTCCTTTCCCCTACCCCTCCGACTTCCCCTTCCCCTTTGCACCTTTTCTTCCTATATCACATTATCTATTATGCATTTTGATCCTTATTTACATTTTCAGGTTCTAACACCAGAGAAACTATTTGGTATTTACACATGTCTGTCCTATTTATTTCACTTAAGAGTATACCCTCAATGTGCATCCATTTAGCTATAAATGTATCTAGTTTCTCATTCTTTATGGCTAAGCAGTACTCTATTTTATTTTTTTAAAAAACACATCTTCTTTATCTAGTCTCCAGCTGATGGGCTATTTCCAAGTTTTAACTATTACAAATTGTGCTGTTATGAACATGGGTGCACATATATTGCTGTGGTATGATTCTTTTAATATTTTTGAGAAGATACCCAGTAGGGGAATAGCTGAGTCAAATGGGACAATCCTAGTTCTTTGAGGTATCTCCATACTGATTACCACAGTGGTTGCACCAGTCCACACTCCCACCAAGAGTGGAGAAGGGTTCCTCTTTCCCCACAGCTCTGCCAGCATTTGTTATTGGTTGATTTCTTGATAGCAGCCATTCTTTCTGGGAAAGGTGGAATCTCAGCATTCTTTTCATTTGCATCTCCTGAATGATCAGTGATGTTGAACATTTTTCCATATGTTTATTTGTTATTTCTACTTCTTTGTCTGAGAAATTTTTGTTTATTTCAGATGCCCATTTTTGAATAGAGTCTTTACATTTGGGAGGTCTGATTTTTTTAAAGTTCCTTATATATTCTAGATAGTAGAGCTTTGTCTGAGGAGCAGCTGGTAAAAATTTTTTCCCATATTGTGAGTTGTCTTCATGCTGTTGGTAGTTTCCCTTGCTGTGCAGAAGCTTTTTAATAAGAAGAGATCCCACTTGTTGATTCTTTATGCTACTTCACGTGCAACTGAGGTTTTGTTCATGAAATCTTTTCCTTTGCCAGTATCGTCAAGATTTCTACCTAACCTCTTTTCCAGCCTGTTTAGTGCTTCTGTTTTAATATTTAGATCTTTAATCCATTTTGATTTTAGTTTAGTGCATGGTGAGAGATATAGGTTTAGATTTAATCTTTGACAAGTTGAAATCTAATTTTTCCAGCACCATTTATTAAAGAGGCTATCTTTCCTCCAGTGAGGGTGTTTGGCTTCTTTGTCAAAGATGAGATGGCTGAGTGTGTCTGGAGTTGTTTCTGCGTCTTCTAATCTGTTCCACTGGCCCTCAGATCTGTTTCTTTGCCAGTACCATGCAGTTTTTTATCACAGTAGCTTTGTAGTATAGTTTTAAGTTGGGAATTGTAATACCACCTGCCATGTCTCTGTTGCCTAGAATTGCTTCTGCTATTCTGAGTCTTTCTTTTCTTTTTTGACGGGGAGGGGGGCACTGGGGATTGAACTCAGGACCTTGGACTTTCAAGACAGGCGCTGGAACCACTGAGCTAAATCCCCAGCCCTCTGGGTCTCTTCTTGTTCCAAATGAATTTTTGGATTCTTTTCTCAAGGTCTGTGAAATATGCTACTGGAATTTCAATTGGGATTGCACTGAATCTATATAGCAGTTTTGGAAGAATAGCCATTTTCACTATATTGGCTCTTCCTACCCAGACGCAAGGAATGTCTTTCCATTTTCTGATATCTTCTTCCATCTCTTTTTTCAGAGTGCTATAGTTTTCAGAGTAGAGGCCTTTCATTTCTTTCATTAGGTTGAGTCTTAGGTATTTCATTTTTTGGGGTGCTAATGTGAAAGGAATTGTTTCCCCAGTTCCTCTCCCAGTGAGTCTGTTGTTCATATACAGGAAGGCTATTGATTTTTGTGTGTTGACCTTGTATCCAGCTACTCTACTGAATTTGATTATTAAGTCTAGAAGACTTTTGGTGGAGTTCTTAGCAATAAATGGATCACACAGGAAATTAAAGAAGAAATTAGACAGTTTCTACAATTAAATGACAATGCCAATACAACATATCAGCATCTGTGGGACACAATGAAAGCAGTTTTATGAGAGAAATTCATAGCGGTGAATACTCCCATTAAGAAAACAGAGCTAGCCCAAATAAACAACCTGATGCTGAACCTCAAGCTTCTAAAAAAAGAAGAGCAGGACAAACCTAAAGCTCATACAAGGGAGGAAATTATAAATATCAGAGCAGAAATCAATGCCATGGAGACTAAGAGAATGATACAAAAAATCAATGAAGCAAAGAGTTGTTTCTTCAAAAAAATAAACAAAATTGACAAACCCTTAGTCAACCTTATCCAAAAAAAAAAAAAAAAAAGGAAAGAAAAAAAGACTCGACTCCTTGCAATTAGGAATGAAAAGGGTGAAATTACACACAGTAGAGTCTGAGTCTACCTGTAGAATATGTTGATTTATTTTCAGTGCTTGAAAATACACTCAAAGATAATTGGTTTGGGAAGGCACCATATAATTTTAAGCTAACCTGCATACTGTAAATGTGTTTTATGTTTTAAAAAAAGGAAACATTTTTGAAATGTTAAAAAGAAGAAATTATGGGCCAGGGGTTTAGATCAGTGGTTCCACTGCCTGCCTCACAAGTGCAAGGTATCAAGTTCAATCCCCAGTACCAAAAAAAAAAAAAGAAAGAAAGAAATTACTATGGACCTAGCAGAAATCCAGAGGATCATCAATACCTATTTTGAGAACCTATGTGCCAATAAGATGGAAAACACAGAAGAAATGGACAGATTTCTAGATACATATGAATAAGCAAAGTTGAAAGAAGAAGACCTAAAAATTCTAAACAACCCAGTATCAATCAATGAAATTGAAAACATAATTAAAAACTTACCAACTAAGAAAACTCCGGGCCCCAGTGGCTTCACTGCTGAATTCTACAAGACATTTAGAGAGGAACTACTGCCACTACTGTTTAAACTCTTCAATGAAATTGAAAGGGAAGCAATACTCCCAAATTCATTCCTGGAAGCAAGCATCACCTTGATCCCCAAAGCAGAGAAAGACCCAAACAAAAAAGAGAATTATAGGCCAATCTCTCTAATGAACATAGATACAAAAATCCTCAATAAGATACTGGCAAATAGAATGCAGATGATCAAGAAGGTCATACACCCTGACCAAGTGGGATTCATCCCAGGGATGCAAGGATGGTTCAACACATGCAAATCAATAAATGCAATATACTATATTAATAGAGCCAAAAACAAAAACCATATAATAATCTCAATAGATGAAGAAAAAGCATTTGACAAAATCCAACATGAATTTATGATAAAAACCCTACAAAATATTGGAATAGATGGTCTCTACCTCAATCTGATAAAACCCATCTATGAAAAACCAACAGGCAATATCATACTAAATGGTAAAAATCTGAAATCCTTCCCACTAAAATCAGGAACAAGACAAGGATATCCACTATCACCACTCCTGTTTAATATAGTTTTGGAAACATTAGCCACAGCAATTATACAAGAGAAAGAAATAAAAGGAATAAAGATTGGAAATGAAGAATTCAAATTGTCATTATTTGCACATGGTAGAAATTTCTTTTGAAAAATAACTTCTGATTTTCTTTTTTCTAGGCATATAAAAAATTATACTTCCCAATATTATTATAATCATTGCCAATGCACTAATGTAAGTGGAACAGATATGCGTTCCTCTGTCCCGAAGCATAGCACAGCAGATGTGAAATCACCATGCTATCTTTTCCCCTGACATCAATAAAGCCATGATCCAGAGCACGCAGATATAAGGTGGAAAGCCTCTATTTGCCTAGATCCCTGAGTGGCTGTGTGAAAAATTAGACTCTCCTTCCTACTTATACAACTGCTATGCACTATACTCTTAAGTGATTGTCATGCTAAATCACTGACATTTTAGGTTTCATTTGACTATGTAACATCCCTGGACTATTCTAATAAAATTTCAAAGTCACAACACTATGATGACCACTATGTACTCACTCTCCACCTAGCTGCATAGTCAAATAACTTTTTTTTTCTTTGCTTAAATTCTTTTATTGGTAGATTTTAGGTATACAATATGTTTACATTTATCATTGGGTGCTTGTACCTGTACGTGATATATCTTGATTCTTATTTTTTCCTCATTCCCTGTGCGCCCTTCACCCCCTCCACTCTTCCCTATTTACAAAGACTTTGTTTCCATTTTTTTTCTTTTCTCATAATTTTTCCTTTCCCTTCTTTCCTTTCCCCTTCCCCTCCCACTTCCCCTATCCTTTTGGACATTTTCTTCCTATTTCAAATACTTTTAAGTCAAATAACTTTTAATATATAGTGTAGCCTCAAGTTCTGACTGACCTGACATATGAACAACTTGGGTTATGACCGGAATTTTAGTTTTAACCTATGAAAAAGTCTTGAGTTGTGACCCAAATGCTGGCTGCTTGTGTTTCCAGATGGTCTCAGATACAGATTTAACCCTTAAAGAGTTCTGGGAGGAACATTACTTCATCCTTTCCTATGTGGAATTAATTTAGAAATTTGGGCCAATGTCTCTCTCAGGACACTGAGATCTGCCTGTGTTTAGGAGAGAGATTTTGAAGGCTGTGTAGAGGAGCCTGAGCCTTCAATTGCCCAATTTGAGTTACAATCAGCCCTCACGAACAAATTGAGTTCATAATTCAAGTGTCCATTGTATGAAAAATAAAGAAACCTCTCCATGTGTCTCCCATCACAGTTGGATATTAAAAAATAAAGAATATTTAGCTTCTTCCTAACACATAAAATGATTTTGCATGTGTTTACATCCATGTGTATAAATACTATTGCTTTGTTTTATAATAGTTTATAAGTGAACTAATTTTGCAGCTGAAAGTTAGTGAGTCAATAAGAGAAATCTGTTGAATAATTCCTGAACAGTCTCTCACAAGAGTCACACAGACTCTCAGCACACTAGCCCTCATTAGAATAAAAAATCTTACTGCCCACGGTCAAGAAGAAAACAACTGGGTACTTGCCAAATGGACTGGCTTTTTATAGCAGAAGAGAGACAGATTCATCCACTTTACCTGTGCTTGATGTTTTAAACTGACAACAAGAATCATTTTGTATGCTGGTTTTCTTACTTCAAAGAAAGTAACTCTCTATTTCTCAGAAAAATCAACATACTCTCCAGAGTCACATAGAAAGACCTCCTTGACATCAAAGGGGGCTCGTATAAGAAACTGTGTTGGTGAAGGAAATGAAAAGTATCAAAACCCTTCAGATAGGGCCGGCGATTTAGCTCAGTGGTTCCGCCGCCTGCCTTGCAAGCGGAAGGACCCAAGTGCAATCCCCGGTACTAAAAAAAAAAGCAAAAACAAAAACAAAAACAACAAAAAAAACCCTCTTCAGACAGAGTAAACATGAATGGGGTAAAAGTGTTTTGAGAGTATTTTCAATTTGCCAAAACAAACTCCAAATGTTTAAATCATGGTTTTGAGAAGTGTACACTAAACAAATAAATCAATTACATTTATTTTGCACTGTAGTTGTGTGTACTGACTAGTTCTTGACTGATACAGGAAGATAACACCTGTCTTCCTTGTGCAGCTTTATTTGTTACCCCCTCATGGCCCACATCTGCCTCTCCAGCTTGGCAGCCTGGTGTGGTTCTTCTCTGTCCTGACTTCCCCTCTGATCTCTTCTATAAATTTTGCCGCCTGAAAGGACATCAGCTCTTAAATGGCTAGTGAGGGCAAGACAGGACTCCAGGAATATATACAATTTATAGAGCCACCTTGGATGTTAAACTTCACAGCTCCTCAGGTCCTTAATATGAAGTGTTAGGTGCAATATTTGCATATAAGCTATGCACATCCTCCCATATACCTTAAATTATCTCTAGATACTGAATAAAATGCAAATGCTGTGCTATAAAAGTAGTTGTCATACTGTATTACTGGGGGGATATGACCAAAAATAATGTATGTATGTCCCATGCAGACACAATGTTTAAATATATTTTTGATCAACAATTTGTTGAATCTTCAGATGTGGAGCCCACAGAGAAGGCAGACTGTGATTGATTTTTTACCTCTTCGAGGCTAGGCTGCTTGTTTATGTCAGGAATAACAACTTGCTGATCTAAGAAACTTCTACTCCTTTGAATCAAAAACACATGAACTTCTTTAAATAAAAAAACACATCAATGGTCTTTTGTCTTGTCCTGTAAAGTATGTGCATTTGTGCATTCTGTATTCCTCTGGCATGGTTTGCTGTCTTCACTTTCATTTACCCACAGTCAACTGGGGTTCAAAAATATACTCCATGGAAAATTCAGAAAATAAACATTTATATATTTTAAGTTATGTGCCATTCTGAATAGTATGATAAAATCTCATGCCTTCCTACTTTGACCCATCCATAAAGAAAATCATTTGTTTGTTGAGTATCCACACTGCATAAACCACTTGACTGCTAGTCACTCATTAGCTTTCTTTATCACATCAACAGTTGTGGGAAAAAAGTACTTGTGTTCAGGTAATACAGTATATATGACATAGCCTAATGCTATGTCGAAATGCCTGTGTCATTCACCTCACTTCATCTAATCATGTAGACATTCTGTCAGCTCATAATAGCACAAGAAGCATGAGCACAGTCCAATAGTATATTTTAAATAAAGACAACATTCACATAGCTTTTATTACTGTCTGTTATAATTGTTCTGTTATTATGAGTTATTATTAACCACCTCCTGTGCCTAATTTATAAATTAAACTTTGTCACAGGCATGTGTAGGACAAGAACATGGTATGCGAAGGGTTAAGTACTACCTGAGGTTTCAAGCATCTCTTGAAGATCTTGGAACATAACCCGACAGATAAGAAGGAGCATTTCTTTTAAGAGAAAAGGAAATGAGTACACAGTTACAGAAGACAATAAATGAAAATATAGGTAGGGCAAGATAATGGTTGGTGAATAAGGAAAATATAGGCAACAAAATAAATTATCACTTTTGATAAATAAACAGAGGCTTACACTATCTCATACACCTGGTGTAAGAGGTTAAGAAGGTTTCTACAGAATTGAGGCACTGTAGAAAAAGAGGATGAAGTACATAGCTAGATCCCAACTGATGGTCTTGCTCTTTCTTCTAAAAAGGATCCCACAAATTCTTGACTTGTTGAAATTTAATTGCTCCAAAGGCAAATGAAGTACTATGACTTATGCCTACTTTGACCTTAATTATGGCCAGGAAAAATTTACTGAGAATATGGAAGTGGAAGGATCTATGGAAGAAAGTGAGATTGTGCTAATGAAATTTGTAATAACAAAGGAAAGGCAACAATGAGTATAGTCAGTGATGTTTGTTGGGGTTTAGGAATCACAATTTCAGAACTGACTTCATGCAACCTTAATAATAATGCAAATAGTTACCTTTACCACTAACTTCATAAGGCTACAACAGTTGATTGCTTCAAATCTGTTTACCATCTCCCTGATTTCTATGTTATTATCACAAATTTAGTATACTCTACATTTTAATCGCTGTGAAATATTTTAATATTAGCTTTTAATATTGATTTTATGGTTGAATTTCATTTACATTTACCATACTCTTTCTTCACTATGATATTTCTGTCTTCATCTAGGCTCATTTTCCTTCTGTCTAAAGAACTCCTTCCACTGTGTTTGTGGAGTTTATTGATGACAAAATAACTCAGAAGTTACTATAAGGATGTTGTCTATGCCTATAGAAATCTAGGTTGGCAGTTATTTTCTTTTACACTTTAAGTATGTCATTTAAGTAAGCCATAGTCATTTTAAATACAGTTAGCCCTCAATATCTGCGAAAATAGCATCCACAAACTCAACCAAATGTGGATAGAAAATGTTCTGAAAAAATTGTGGTTTTACTGAAAATGTACAAAATTTTTCTTGTCGTTACTTCCTAAAGCACACAACAATCCACATTGCATTTACATTATAGTAGGATGTGTAAATAATCTAGAGATGACTTAAGTAAGGTATTTGGGAGGATCTAAATCATTTTATATGAGATTTAATTATCCACAAATTTCAGTTTTTGTCTCTAGTGGATACTAAGATGACAGCATCTGGTTTATTATCACTTATGCTACGAAGTCAACTGTAAGTATTATTGTAGTTTCTTTGAAGGTTGTCTTCTTTGTACATCATTCTTGAGATACAGTTCTGATTTTTAGATCGTCTGGGTATTTTGTGCCAGAGTATAATTTGTTTTGGTTAATGATTGATTGTATGTTTGCAAGTTGGGGCTCGATGAAATTCTTGAATCTATGATCTGAGACTTTTTCTCAGCTTTGGAAACTTCTTTATTATTGTCTACTTTAAAATTGATTCTTCCTCAATCTGTAGCTTTTCTTCTTTTATGAACATAATTCTAAATATATTGTAATTTTAAGCATAGCCCACATGATGCTTATACTTTTGTCCAGTTTTCCTCTACATATTTTTTTATGTGTACTTCATTGGGCATTTTCTATTAACTTATTACAGTTTACTAATCTAGTCTTTCACTCTGTTATTTAGTAGTTCACTAAATTGTAAACAGTAAATGTTTTAGTTTTGGTGTATGCATTTTATTCTATTTAATAGAACTCAATTCTGCGAGAATCTTTATCTTACCATGTGGTTTTGCCATCTTTTCATCTGCTTTTTGAACGTATTAATCATAGTTATGTTAAAATCTTTGTCCACTAGAGCCAGGACGTAGCGCAATGGCACCGCGCCTGCCTCGCAAGCACAAGATCCTGAGTTCCATCCCTGGTACCAAAAAAAAAGAAAGAAAATCTTTGTCCACTTAATGTTGTGAATCATCTTTAGATTTGTTTCTATTGTGTATTTTTTTTTCTTCTCTTGGTCTTATCTCACCTGGTATCCAGGTTTTCTATTGTATTCCAGACATTGAGTACAAAAGAAGTATAGAGCTCCTGGATAACTTTTTATTCCCCAGATAGGGTTGAGTCCTCTAATAAGCAGATAGAGGTATAATCAGCACAATCCAGTCCAAGACTGAACTGGCTCAGCACAAAATAAAATTTAGCAAACTCCAGTCTTCCTTTAGGTCTCCATTGTTCCTAGGATGTTGTCCTTCAAGACTCCTGTTGACATTCCGGTGGTCTGTGACTCCTTGTCCCTGAAATTATACACATGATTTAGTTCAGACATCATTCCCCATACGTCATTGATTTATGAGGCTACAGGTTTCACCCTTTCCAGAGGCTTTGGACCTCAGTCTCCTACAAAGCTCTAAAATTAAACAAATGTCTTGAATAGGCAATCAATAACATGCTTGAGGACCTATCAATTCTCAAATATTGCCATAATAATCCTGTGCAAATGTTAAAAGTTTTGTTGGTTTCTTTTTCTCTTAGAAATGCCCTCTGTCTGGACTTAGCACCAATATTCACCCTTTACTCATTGCTCAGAAGTATTCACTGTAAAAATAAAATTTGCTGATCCTTAGATCAAAACTGAATGGTCTGTCCTCTTAGAAATGTAAGTTCTTCTAGATATTATTGTTTTCATAGCTTTTTGATATACTTAAGAATATAAGGTTTTTTTCTAATTTATCTGGGTTTTCTACTTAGTGTTAACAAAAACGTTCACTTGCCACAAATTGTTATGTCCTACCCAGAAGTGGAAGTCTATACATATTCTCACTTCATATAAGAAAGAACATAAAATTAAGGGAAAACTGTTTGTAAACATGCTCAAGTTTCATGTTAAATACACATGCACACACATATAATGCAAGTTATCTTTCTTTGATTTTACTTTCCCTGAAAGCTATCATCTTGGATTATACTTTTTATGGGCAAATACCCTGAAAGAGGGAATATACTCATTGTATTTTATTTTTTTTCTCCATTCTCACAGCAACCAGCTTTCACTACTAAATCCAATAAACACCTTTACCTTGGACATTTGTGATACTATTTACATGGTTTTTGTCCAAATTCTTTGGCTGTTCTGAGCTTTTTATTTGTCGACGTCTTTCCCTCGCTATACCTCAAGTATCTGTGTCTCTGTGTTTTGCATTTATCTTCACTACCTAGCAAACAGCACTTCACCCATGATATTTAATATGAGTCTGTTTGGTTGGGGAAATGAATTATAGTGGAAAAAAGTGAAAAGAAGGATATAAAACCATCAGTGAGTATCAATGAGTGTCATAACCTTATGGTAAGCTTAGAAACAGGCACAGTGACATCTGAAATATACTACCCCTTTTTCAAAGGAAGAAACGGAATGAAAAGAACAGCATCAGTGTCAACAAAAGTTGATACAATAATAAGAAATTCTGAAGAAGGAGGCCTCACAAACTAACCAAATTGTATCTTATTTCAAACTTGTTAAATGATTTTCAGTCATTTAAAGGTAGGACAATTATCCAACAGGACTGGAAGTTCTAGATAGGAGTTTAAAAGGATCTGAGTTCTGTGTATCAATGAAAAAACTTTGCATGGAGCTTGCAAATATGTATGTGATAAAAAAAGATGTTCAACCTTATTTCAGAATACTCCAAGACTTTTCATTTGTTTTTTTTTTAAAAAAAACCTCTCCTTCTATGGACATTTATTTATCAAAGCACAGATCTTTGCTTAATGATATTCCAAATATAGTTGAAAGGGGGGAAAATCCAGTAGATTGAAAATATTCACTTCTCAGTCTTGGAAAATGCCACCTACAGCAATATCAGCTGTCCTCAAAGCACAATCAACCAGGGGAGGGGCTATGTCCCACAGTTATGTCTTGTGAAAGTCAATTTAAGGCAAACACATACCATGGATAACCACTCCCAAAGATAATATCTACTTTTGTAACTGATATTGAGTTTGTAGTTAATATACTTTAAGAATATAAATCTTACCATTAATAATTATAATAGCTAGTTTTTATGAGGATCTTCTGTATACCAGCACTCTCCTAAATATTGCACAAATACTTTTCACTTGAATCTCAACAGTATGGTGAGGCAGAATCATTGTAACTATTTTATAGGAAAAACTAAAGTGTAGATAACTACAGTGTAATAGTAAGATCTAGAAACCAGCCTACTGGTGTTTGATACCTGGCTCTATTGCTCATCAGCTGTTATGCTTTGGGCAAATTTCTTAACCTCTCTGCCTAGTTTCTCATATGAAAAGCCAGGATAGTAATAGCACCTACATCAATGTAAAGTACCTTACACAGTATAAGTGTCCACTATGTGTGCTCTTGTGCAAGTTACTCCATAATAATTTGCCTGAGGTCACCCAATTCATGAATGACAGAGCCAGGCTTTATGCTCAGATCCCAAAGTTCATATCTTAAGCAAAATATCCCAATGTTAAGCCAAATTAGATTGTAATCTTTCTAGTACATTTACCCACCAAGTAGTATGCATTTTATTTGGTTTCACAAAATTCACTAATACAGTATGGATTTTTTTCTCATTATTTATTGCTTGTTTAATGTTTATGGCAAAGAATGATATGCTTAACAACCAGGAGCTGCCAATGCCCAGGAAAAAAAAAAAGCCTTAGGAAGCTGATTGTTGAGTGTATGTGGATTGTCATCAAGTCAGAATTCTGCAAAGACTCAGATTCAATAGAGAAAGATGTGTTCAAAGAGCATGTCCTGCTCATAAGCTGTTTGTTTCACAGGAAAGTAAAAACAATAAACTACAAAATTAAGAAACGTAGCTCCTTCTGCTTTCACACCTACTTACATTGTGATTTCTAATTTTAGTGTTCAGAGTTACAACCATTTGTAGGATAATGATGAATTTTCTTTTAGGTGGAGAACAGAAGTGTTTTTTTATCTCTGTCTTTACTTCCCATACAAAAGCAGAGTTGCACCCAAAATGTACTATCTTCTAGGGAATCTTCTGGTGTTATATTTAAGTCAGTCTTTCCTGTCCCAGATCATGTTGGCAATAAAGCCACGATGGTACCAAGAGAACTGAAAATTTCATAACTCTGTGTTGTCAGTAACATTGTCTGAATTTGTAAATCATATTATGGAGAAATTCTGGATCCTGAATTTTTTGTGTGGCCCAGTCTGTTTTTATAAGCTCCACTCACGGGACTCTGGAGAACTGACATTGTAATGAAGATAAGGAAAACAAACACAGTGCCTAGCTGGGCTGCCTCAGTCCCAAGAAGGAAGCCATGTGAATACACTCCAGCTCGACCTTTTCAAACCTCAGTCATACCCTACACTGGCTCCTTCTTGTCTATCAAATCATGTATAAATGCCTCAATCTTATTTGGAAGAGCCTAGGCAAT
The DNA here is from genome assembly GCF_000247695.1 of Heterocephalus glaber. The sequence continues at coordinate 19,493,286 of NW_004624759.1, forward strand.
CTAACCCCAGACTTACCTCCCACTATTTCATCCTATGAACCATACTGGAGGCAAACTGGATGAGTCTATTCCCAAACAAGTTTTGCTTTCTTTTAAGTCAGTTGACATACTTGTACTGCGTGTTGTGTTAGGTGATAAAGCCAGAACAGACTGGCCCTTGTAATAAAAAAGGAAAGACCAACATCAGTTACCTATGTGGGTTTTCCGTGAAGAAGGACCAAGCACCTAGGAATGTTGCATGAGGAAGCAATCTAGCACAAGTGTTAGGAAGAGGGTCCACGAAAAAACAATTTTGAAGCTCAAATCTGTATGTCATAACAGAAAATGACTTAAGCTAAAAGACAACGATGAGTAGAGAGCATGACAAGCAGAGAGAACTCCAATTGTGAAGTCTGTGAGGCATTACCACCCATAAGGATCCCAAAAAACTTTTTATGGTGAAAGCAGACAGTTTTGAAAGGTGAGTATATTATGTAGTCATAGCCTCAGTGGTCCTGTTATAAACCTTAAGATTTGTACTAAAAACAAAGAGAAGTTATAAAAGTTTTATTAACAGGAAATGGAAGTCAGAAATCAAAACATGATTAGTTCTGATAGGGAAAAGATAAAGTTCAGAACCATTTTGGTTTAATGAAATCCCATTTTTTTCTTTTTGTTTCCTATGCTTTTGGGATCATATACAAAAATTTATTGTACCAGTGTCTTGAAGTGTTTTTCATGTGTTTTTTCTAATATTTCATAGTTTCAGGCCTTGCATTTAGGTTTTTGATCCATTTTGAAGTTAAAGATGGGGTAAAGTTTCAATCTCCTGCATATGGGTATCCAGTTTTCCAATTTTCATAACACCATATATTGAAGGGCTCCAATGTATGCTTTTGGCAAATTTGTAGGGAAAAAAATTGTCTATAGAGAAGGCACGGGCTTATTCCTGGTATTCTCTATTCTGCAGTAAAATAGATGGAGCAAAAGGACATTATATTAAACGAAATAAGTCAGACACAGAAAAACAAGTACCACATGTTCTCTGTCATATGTGGAAATTTAAAAAAATGTAAACTTGAATTTAAAATAATGATTACTAGAGGTTAGGAGAGGTACCAGGGGTGGATAGACATAGGGAGGCTAGATTTGATCAGTGTACACTGTATGCACATATTGAAATATCACACTGAAACTCACTAATATGTAATTAATATATGTTAATATAAAATAAAATTAAATTAAAAGGTAACCACCACTGTCAGCTTAGAGTCTATATTTAAGAGAGGCACAGAGGATGTGAAAATGCATTTATGAGACTTTTACTATAGCTCAGCTTGGATAGGGTAATATTTCCTCTACTCCTGAAAAATAAAGTTATTACAAATAGATATAAAGGCCTGCATTTTGATTTTTTAAAAATTTAATTATACTAGTGTTGTAGTTTCAATGCAGAATGTTCCGCAAAAACCTCATGTGTTCAGAAGTGATTTTGCAAGGTGATTGGATAATGAGGTTGCTGTGCTCATCAGTGGATTAATCCACTAAGGAGTTCAATAGCTGAATGTGCTGCTACGAGGTGGATCCTGGTTAAATTTCGGTCACTGGGAAAATGACCTGGAAGGGGATATTCTTGTCCATGGCTCCGCCTGTCTCTTCCTGCTTCCTAGCCTCTACCTGGCACTTCCACCATTCTGCTCTGCATTTGAGCCTGCCAACCATGGACTGAAACTTCTGACATTGTGAACCAAAATAAACTCTTCCTCCTCTGAGTTGTGTTTGTCAAGTATTTTGTCTCAACAACAAGAAAATTACTAAGACAGCAAGTAAAATTTGAATAATATGACAGCTATAACACCTATGTGGGAAAACAAGAAGTTCTTGTCAGCAATAGCTCAGTATGAGGCAGTAATATATGGCTAACAAAAAATAAAATGATAAAAAAAGAGTGTGGTTTTAAGTCATATTATAAGAAGTATGTTATTTAGAGTAAAGGAGGTATTTGTTGAAGGATAATTCACTACAGATTTTTCTTATTTCCCTACCTCTTGCAGAGACACACCAACTGCCTTTGTTCTAAATTATCATTTTGTCATGGTTCTTAATGTTCCCCCAAAGCCTCATATGCTCATAGGTGGGGCTTCTGGGAGCTGGCAGGATCTAGGGTATGTGATATTGGGATTAAGACTGTATGATACTAAATTAGTTTGTTGATTGGCTTAGCATAGTTCTAGGTGTGGATAATGGGAAGGTCCATCCTGGGTGTGCACCATCTAAAGTCTTCTGTCCTGGATGGGATAAAAGGGAAGGAGAAGTTTGCTTCATTGGTGCTGCTACTACTTGCTGCCTTCCTGCCTGCCACACCATAACTGTTTCTCCTCTGTGAAGTCCTTCTGCCACATCACCTTGCCTCGGAGCAATGTGACTAGAGACTAAAACCCCTACTAATTGATCTGAAATAAATATTTTCTCCTTTAACTTTGGATGTTCAATATTTTATCTCAGCAATGAGAGAAAAGTAACTAAGACACTTACAAAGTACATTTATCTAGCAAAGCTTTGGAAGATAGAAATATTGTTTCCCTGAGACAAATGTCAGGCAGAATTAACTGTGGATTATAAAACATAGGGTTCTTTAAACTTACAGTTTCTCTCCTATGACTCAAGCCATTGTGTGTGCAGTTATCATTTGACTCTTTTCATACTGCTTCATGGAAGCCAGGGCTCAGGGAACTAGCATCATGCCTGATTCTCTGGCTACTCTTATGGCAGTGAGTAATAAACTACCTCTGATTTTTGAACTGGAGGATCATCTCCTGCTAGTACCCAAGCAACTGTGACCAGGTAACTGGTGTTCTTCTAAGAAGGGTCAAGTATTGGACATTTCACAGTTCTGGACAGTGTTACCACCAAGAACCTCTCTATTTTCTCCAGCCACACCCAGGGTATGTGCAACACTCTGAGTACAACTCACTGAGTTTCCTGTCTATCAGATCCTACCACCAGCAGAGAGACAAACTCAATAAAGAAAACAATTGTCCAACATAAAGGTCTTCCCTAGAAAATAGTTCCTTGTTAGCAGAGGGATTCTGTCTGTTGATATATAACTAGAGAGTAAAGAAGGGTTGGAATTGGATTAGATCTTTCAAGTTCTTTCACAGTGATGCTGTGGGCCCTCCCATCATGGGACTTTTAAGCCTTATTTAATAAAAGTGAATATCCATTGGTCAGGCAACATTTCTGAGGAAGCATATCATACTAGATGAAGGAACATTTCTGTTTGCCATCACAGTAGCAGAGATTCCAAACTCAGATCAACCATTTAATATATGACCTTGCACTTAACTTTTGTAGTCCCTTATCTGTCATATGAAAATTAGATTACTTACTTCATAGTCAGGGTGTAAGCACTAAATGAAGCAATATATGTAAGTACTTAATCATCCCCTCCACCAACAAAAGCAGAGGTTCAGTAACATTTGAACAGCACTGCACCCAAACTCAGGGGCGGCTTAATACATAAAAGCCTCAATGAATGGGAGAGTGTTAAATGGATAATGCAGTAAAACAATGTGACTGACCTAAAAGCTAAGCAGATATCTCCCTCTCTTTCTCTTCCCCCCCCTCCTCTCTCTCTCTCCCTCTCTCTCTCCTCTCTCTCTCTCTCCCTCTCTCTCTCTCTCTCTCTCTCCCCTCTGGATTTATCAATATTCCTATATGACTTCAATCAAAAGGCTGAATGTGCTCTCCCCATTCACCCATAATTCATTGATACTGGCTCTTCCAGAAGTAAGAGTATGGATGAGCTGTCCCGCTAGTATATCCTGTGACTGTTCTTCAGCTTTGTAACACTTCTGATTTGTATGTGAGTCGGCTGCTGTGGCTTGACAGTCTGAAGGATTCATACCTTATTGTGAAGCTATTTAAAATTCTCCAAAAAATTTAAATTTACACTTAGAAAATGGAAAATAAAGCAGCTCTTTAATACTGGTTATATGCATTTTTCTCCCTTCAACTCCAATTTATTTCTCTGATGGGGATGGACTAATTAGGAGAAATAGACTTGTTTCCAATCACTTACTCCCACTTAGAAGAATAGCCTTCTGTCTACATGAGAAAGTGGAGGAAATCTTGCTTACCTGGAATTATTTTAGCTATGTACTATTATTCAGAGACTTCTTGAAAACAACATAAAGTAATAGATTTTGTGCTGGGCCACCCAGAAGCCTTGACATCCTATGAGCCTGCTGTAGCAACTGCAGCTTTGTAGTCATGGTAACAGCCTTGTGCTCCATAGACAAAACCAATGAGCTTTAAGCATCACTACATTCTGGCTAAGCTTGTCTGACCTTATCAGAGAGCAACAAGATCTGTCTGTTCTTCCAAGTGCACGTGTCTCTCAGCAGGGAGGGGAAAATGTGCATAATGTACCTAATTTAAATGTCATACTTAGATTATTCAAGCAAGTGAATCCTTATTCTAAATTGATGGGTTAAATGATATGCTTTTCTTAACATAGATTATTGATTTCAGTTACCCATGAGCATTGTTACAAAAGAAGAGCATGGCCTATGCGTTGTGATAACTAAACATTTCAGAGGAGTAAAATACATAGATTTTCATTCAGTTACACAGACCAGAAACCCCAGGGACCTGAAATATAAATTCCATGTGTTTTGTTGAATGTTTTTCCTCTCACGCGGGATGGTAATAAAGAACACTATCATTTTTCAAATTAATATGTTACTTTAAAGTTGCAGTAGCACAAAACACATTTGTAATTCAATCTACACCTGGCCTGCGATTCTTTAGGAAGGGCTTCTGATTTCCACTGACCATATCCTTCCTAAAACTAAGCCAGTAAACTATACCTCTCAAAGCTGCTTGTTCATCTTTCTGGAGCCTAAAAGCACAAAAGAGAGAGTCAAAGCTAAGTAACTCATTCATAAAAAAGGACATGAGTAATTTCCTTTTAAGTTTGCTAGCTGTTGATGGATACATTATGAATGCTTCTTTAATCCAATATGCAAACATGTTACACCAAAACAAACGGCTTTCCCAACAGTACATTTTTAAACTCTTTATTTCTTTCATACTTAATAGCACAAAAACAGATCAAAATATTAAGCTTTGAATTGTATTTATATTGCATTTATCACCTTTTCAAGATCCATTATTTTTAAAATGTGTTCTATCGGTCTTTCTTTCTTTCTTTCTTTCTTTCTTTCTTTCTTTCTTTCTTTTTTTTTCATTCTGAGGATTGAACTTGGGACCTTGGGCTTGTGAGGCAGGTGTCAGAACCACTGAGCTAAATCCCCAGCCCTTTATTGGTATTTCCATTCCAGCTGAATATAAGACATGAACTCTGTAAGGAAAATTACTCTTTATAAACCAGTTTTAGTTAGATGTATTTCAAATGGTTCTAACCTTCCCCAAGTCACAAGAATAACTCTTTAATTCATGTATTCAATTTAATGTCTATAAAGTACTTACTGTGATTTACGTTAAATGCAACTGAAGATACAAAGATGAACGAGAAATGGCTCTTGTTCTCAGGAAACTTGTCAGCTAGATTTCATTGAAATGAATCTTCATCTTTGGTCAGTTGAGCCACCTCAGACGATGCAATGACACCAACTCTCTTGTTTTCATTTCCTACAAAATACATGGAAAATTAGAGGTTTACTTCTCATTGACTTTAGTGGGTTCAAGTGTTTTATTCATTAGCAAGTTATTTATTGTATTTGAGTGTTTGAGATGTATTTTGTTACAGGCATTTTGCAATCATGGATGTGCTATTACAGAGTATTTTTTTATCGCCAGTTCATAAAATAGCATTTTAGGTATTTTTATAGAACGGAAAGTTTTCACCAATAGAACTACTACAGCTGTTTGCTTCATGGTATTTTTGGATCCACACTTTATACTAGACAAAGAAGGTGTTGGTGAATATGCTGGAACTGTCATAAAATGGGCAACAAAGAGGAAATTTTAAATGAAACTCAGATTTGGTGAACTCAATTTAAAATAAATTGTTGTCCAAGAAATGACTTTACTCCTAAATCTTGGACTGGCCATATGAAATGTAGAAGCTAAATAGAGAGCACTGAACTATTTTGAAATTTTTCTGATTTTATTATGATTCCTTTTGATAATTGAAAATGTAGAATTAAGCTTCATGTTAATTCATTTTATTCTCAATTGGCCAATGCAGTCTTTGCCAATACCTGCTAAACAGAAAATTTTAAAGAAAATTATTGTGTTCCAAAGTCACAAAAGTAATATGGCTAAAATGTACATTTGAGTCATCAAGGCCAACCTGCCATTTGTAAATAAGTATATTGAGGTTGGTAAGTTTCCTTCCAGTTGAAAATTTCTGATTTGACTGTTTCTTGACAACCCAATCAAACTGACTAAATGTTCTGGCATCAGTGTTAACTTGCAGTCCAATAAATGTTGTTTGTTTTCAGGAGGATTTATTGGATTCGCCTGCAACAACTTCTTTTTCACTCTATTTTTCTTCTTTGGATCACTTAATTTTAACCATTTTAAGTCAAATGATGACTAATGTTCATGAATGTTATTAAGTGGAAACTATTATCTAGTCCTTAGTGAGGTAAGTTGTACTGCTAGAGATTTGGCTCAAATATGAGAGAGAAGTGAGTATCAATTATAGCCTCTTAAAACATATTCTGAGTTTTCCAAGTTCATGTTTTGTTTTACATTTAGGATGCCTTTTGTCTCCATTATTTTGTGAGTATTCTCTATATGCTTTCATATTTTCAACTTATTTTCTCATTCTTTAACAATTCTCTTCTAACAATAAACATCCATTTTCCTTCATGAGTGTCTTAAAAGTAGCCCAGCTGAGCTATCACGTGACCTTCAGTGTCTAAATATGAGTATAAGCTAAATACAAACTCATGGTTCTGTGTAACCAATTCTGATTCTGCAGGGGAACTATGTGTGAGAGTGTACACACACACACACACACACACACACTCCTTGGGTGTAGGCTGGAAACAAGCCTAAGGTTTGAGAGAAAAATGCCCACAGCAGCACTTTATCTGCATCCCCTGCTGTTTAAGTGCCTTTCTTCGACTCAGTGGCCCCAGCGACACATCTCTTTGCTGTGTCTTTGGCAAGCTTGTAGAGGAGTTTCTATACCCACAGCACCTTGTTTCCTAATGTTTTCTTTCTCCCTATCTGGTTTGAAAACTTTCTTGCTCTGCATATTATGCTCTCATAATCCTAATCTCTAAGACTAGCTCTAATCTTCTAAATTATGTCTAAAAACATTAATGGAAGATAATGGCTCAATGTGTACCACAAAAGGACCTTTCTGTGCTTTAACCTAAATAAGATAAGAATTTCTAGTTCTCTGATGTGTTGGTTGGTGATATTTTAAGGATTCATACCTTACTATACTTTTTCATTCATTTGGTAAATAGTTACTATCTACTATAATCCAGCCCTCTTTGCTTAGTCAATCACATGTAGGTGTTCCACCTAATAATACCTCTCATCCACTAAGGGTCAGTTATGAGTCTCTATTAGTTTTCTAGGGTTGCTTTTTTCTAGGGTTGATTGTTTCAGATATACCTATAAAAATCTAAAAACCAAAAAGTGAAAATAAAAAAGTTGTTTTCTATTACTTTATAGGTAAGAATTTTTGTGTAGTCATTCTAAAGAAAGAGGAAAAATCAATGGAAAAGAATGAAAAGTTAAAGTTAGAATATTAAAGTGGTATACACAGAGATGGAAAGTTGTTGAACTTGTGATAAAAATCTTTCTTTCTAGTCCAACCCTTATCATAGAAAAGCAAATAAAATACATTTGTAGTCTATAGGTGGTAATACTTGCAATATCCCTTTACTATAGTATACTTACGATGCTTGAACAAATTCACTGCTACTAAGTGATGATAGCATAATTTGGCAATTCAGAAAAGGAAAGAAATTATGTTCTTCAGATCAAATTCTAAAAGTAGTAATTTTACCAAAAGCCCAAGGTTGTATTCTGCAGCAACCCTGCCCAACACCAACAACCATCATTACTTTACTGTCCAGTCTAACACATGGTAGTTATGGGATCAGCTTATGGATCCAAGGCTGTGCAGGTAAGTTGGTCTCTCTTTTGTCTTGGTCATGGATCTTCCTCCTAAATCCAATTAGGCAACTTGTTCTTGGCAGTTAATGATAAATATAAATTCATTAAAAGAAATAACTGAAAATCTTTCTCAGCATCAGAGTATGTGAAGGACAGCAGCATGTAGGAAATCAACACTCTGGTTTGACAACACACTCTCACCCTTCAAAGTAGGACATATAAGACATGAGGTTTCTCAAGTTCTGTGGGTTGGGGATGGTGATGAGGAGCACTTTGATTCAGTTATCTGTGGGCAAGAATATCAAGTTGCTGCCTGCCAGATCAGAAGTTTAATTGCCAGCTAAACTGAACAAAACTAAACTCAAAAGAGATTACTTTATTGATCAAACTTTGCAACTGATTTGCAAATCTTGACACATTTTATTATACCTAGCTCTGTGCCAGGAATGTGAGACATATGAAACGTATTTAGAAATCACAACTTCTATCCAATAAATAATTAATAAGCAAGATTGTACAAGACTTTTGGAGGACATCCATAGACACTTTTCCTATAAGCTCTTACTTAAAAAGGCATAAATTTCCATTTATCAGTCTATTTGTTTCATCAGTTCAAGTATTATCACTTCAAGAAAAATAAACAGGAATAAGGCTTTTTGATATGGCTATCACTAGTGATAGAGAAATGAATGTTGGATTATTTCATACAAAATAAGGCAAAGTAAGATATTCTACTTATGAAAAGTTAGTAATCATACATATCCTTTGCTAAGGAATCAGTAGCAGAGCTCAGTACAGATACAAATTACAGAGCAAAGAGGATATCTTGTTTTCTCTGCTCCAAATGATTCAGCCCTATGAATGTTTAATACTATGATACATGGCCCCTATTCTACAATTTTAAGATAAGCTCATAAGGACATATTGATTCCAAAATATTCATTCAACATCCACCACCTGCCTTGCAAGCACAAGGTCCCGAGTTTGATCCCCGGTACAAAAAAAAAAAGAAAAAAAAATATATATTCATTCAACAAATGATTTTTGCAGTAAGCAAATACAATGGTGAATAATTACACACTGTGATTTCATGAAATTTAGAGACTAGAAGAGCCATTGTTTTAGTCATTAGCTTTTTCTTAAACTAAATAAATAAAATAAAACAAGCTTCAGCTAAGTCCCTGGAAATACCTTTCAAAATCATTAAAGAATACTTCCCCAACCCAAAATAAATAATTTGATTGAATTCCTACTACATACAAAGCACTATCTGTAAAGAAGGACTAAGTTTGATCCTTGTTCTTAAGGAATTTATAGTTTCACTGAAAAGACACTAAAACTGTTAGAAGTCATGCTTGGTTTCAAGATCTAATTATAAAAAATGTTGCCTATTTTCTTCTTATTTTCTTAGTATATTTTTGTGATACATAATAATTACATTCTTGTTGGGTATATGTAATGTTGACCGTTTTTGATCCCCGACTACCCTTCCCACCCCTTCCCTAGGTCCATTTTCTCACCCCCAGAATGCTTGTTTTCTTCTTAGAAAAACTCCTTACCTTTTCTGAAGCTCAGTTTTTTCATCTTAAAATAGGAAAAATAATAGTTGCTTCATGTATTGTTATAAAATTAAAAGATAAAATTTTAAAGAATCATAGCATGTGTTCAATGATAAATATCATGATTCTTAAAACATATATAATAATTTTTATCAAAATTTGCAGAGAATAGCAATATGTCAAATTATTAGAATAACATATTCTTTAAAAGATAACCATGAATCAAGGTAGTTAGAAGCTTCCAAGGAAAGTGGAACCTGAGCTCTACCTTAAAATTGGAGTAGGATTTGGTGCACAAAAGAGAAGCTCATTCTAGTTGCCAAATGGTGTGAAAGGAATATGGACATTTGATGCATATGTTTTGTTTGGGTGACAGTGAATATATTAATCTGGCTTCCATATAAGATGGGAGAGGAAGAGTTGGGAAAATTTGAGGAGTATCTTAAGTCTTAATGGAAGAGTAAGAAAGTGAAAAGCTTTTCATTCAGAAAAATATGGTGTACTTTAGAAAGATTTATTACATCATCATACAGAGGATAAATTTCATTGTTAGGGGCTTCAGAGATGAAGAAGGTAGGGTTGTTAAATGACGCTATTTTTAAAAAGCTGACACATGACATAAAGGATCTGTTGAGAGCCCATTTGGATATTAGCAGTTCAAATGGAAAGGGGAAAAAAGACAAGACTAGGAACATCAAGAAAAAAGATGGAGGTACTTACTCCTTCTTCTCCAAAGACAGATGACTTGCATATGGTTGGGTCAACAAGCAGGCAATGGAAGTATAGTAGTGGTCCTGAGTGACTTAGGGGAGTGAAGACATTAGGTATAAATGAAATTAGGAAGTGGATTTCTTTTGACAGGAAGAAGAATAACTTTAAACAATTTACTTCCTGCAGGAAGAACTCTGTCTCAGTCATATTGGAATTCTTGCATTTAGTATAGAATACAGAATGTGAATTTGGATAGTGTAAGTGTGCAATTGAAATTCATTCAAAATCAGAGCTGGAAATAGAGATTTGTATGGCTAGAGTATGAGATTTAATCAATTCTATATGACAGGGTAAATTGTGGGTGTGACCCATGGTTGAAGACCTGCAGAAACATATTTAATGCATACCTTTTCCATGCAAAAAAACAACCTTCAGCTGCCAATATCTGTAAATCTTTCCTTAAAGACTTCCTTTGGGTGTATTTCTGCTCTCTCTTCTAGACAGAGTTCCAGAGTAAAATCCAGCTGTACTTACCCAGAATGGTAATTTGTTTAAAGGGTCACCTTTTATGGCTTCCTCAATCACTTCCCACTGACCTTATGTCCTATTGATTTTTCCTAGTAATGCCTTCTAATTACCTAAATTAACCACATGTACTTGAATCCCATTATGAGGATCTATTTTTGAGGAACTTTCATTAATTAGGTCAGTGGTAATGACCTACAGTCTTTAAAGGAAGTAAACCAAGTGAACCCGACTTCAGCAAGGAGAGTACACCATAGAAAAGAATGAATGGTGGTGTAGTGCACAGGCAAGACAGCCCAACCCACTTCCAGGTAAAGAGGAGGCACAAGTGTGCTCTGGATCCCAACAGTGAAGTTGAAGTTAGAATTTAGGGTGTAAATTTTAAGGAAGGATAATAGCTGTGTGTGGAATTTAATGAGATGAACTAAGTTAGTGTCCTAAAAAACATCATAGAGCAAAAATGGAAGATGGGAAATGAACTGAAATCTAGCCAGGTAAAAGAAGTTACAAGAAGGGGGAGATTATACCTCTGAATTCTAAAATCTACCCAAATAAGTGAGTGGTGCCAGAACCAAGAAGAAAAGAAAGATTTGCTCAGGTGACTGGTAAGGCTGGAGAAATTGAAGAGTTTTCAGAATTCCCTTATCACACGTAATTGGTCATTTATTTCCATTTAATTACTTTTGGATTTCACTGCAAGGGGACGCATGTCTGCTAGGAGCTGTATCCTTTATCATTCTTTTACTACTTGGGTTTTTCTTCTTTTTTTCCTCAAGATGATGTTTTCAGAATCTTCCCACCAAGGGCTCACTGTTTGTTCTGCTGTGCATCTGTGTTCTTTTTGATACCATTTTGCTGGCTGGCAAAGGGAATAAGTCATAGCTAGCTGATTCAGTGACTTGGCAATTACTTGGCCTGGTACCTTCCACTGCTGCTCTGTTCCATTTCTTTGATCTCAATGCCAGCGTTATGCTCACCAGACTGAGTCAGGGGGTTGATATGTACCTCCTGCCGGCTGCACTGAGATTCACCTCTCTGTTAAGCCTGTTGCAGTTTTTGCAAGCATATTTACTCCAGATAGCTAAATTATATCCTGTCTTTCATCCCAGATTGTGTGATCTCTTTATTTCACTCTCAGGCTTAGTGACTGCATATCTCATAGTCCTTTGTGGAAGCTGCTAGGCCACACTCTTCTACTGGAAAACATGTAAAATAGATACTTGAAATCAGCACTGGGAATGGCAAAGAAAAACAAATTTATGCTGCTACTACTGCCCCCAAGCCCATGCCCCATTTCCCCGGAGTAACTATCTAATCACTGTATGATTCAGGTTCTTGGCACCTTTCCAACATTTCTAAAATTACAAAGACTTGACCTGAAAGTGTGACAAACATTATCTTGCCAAAGGAAGCTGCTTGGTTTTAAATGTCAAGGGTTTCAGTCCTGAGGTTTCACACCCCTTTTTCAAATATTCTGCACCCAAATGACTTGGAAAATGGCAAAATCTCCTAATCTGAACCTTGAACATGGAAAGCCTGCTGGGTGGGGAGATTCTAAAGAACTTTAAACAAATCCTTATTGGTTGTAATAACTATCAACACTATTATTATAAAGTTTCTTAGGAAATAATGTTATGGGAAGTTAACTATCTTTGCAGTTTAGATATTACTAGTTGATCTGAAAAAGCTAACAGATATTCATAGAGGGTTTAATCATAGCATTCTAGTGGTGTCTCATGGGTAACACTAGCCAGCTGGAAGACTATATAAACATATCTGCTAGGAAGTCACCTGCCAACAAATTGAGAATGATTCTAGAGTCATCTTTCTGCCTACTATACTCAGAGAAAAAAATAATTCACTGGCAGCAAATTGTTCAACTGGCACCACTTGATATTAACTATAGTTTTATTCTAAACATTTAAGATAGGTTACTTATAATCCTAAAAAAAGACAGACAACAGAGAATTCAGCAGCCAAGAAAGAAACCCATAAGAAGTCATTAGATTGGAGAAGTATGACTATTAATGTTAAGTGTACACATGTGTTAAATCATTTTAGTATAAAGCATAAGTATACTTACCAGCGAAGTTACCTTATGGCAACTTTGCCTTGGGCCTAAACAATTCTATTGTAGCTATACAGCAGGTTAATCTAGTACATTCTTGTTTCAAAATAGGATTAGTTACTCTTAGTTTTTTCTGTTCCACTTACTACAAAGGCATCATATTAATTAATCTTATCATGTAAAGGAAGCAGGAAAAAGTGGTAGATATGTCAGTGGCAGCAAGGAGAACATCAAAGATATATTAAAATCTTCAATATCCTAGCCATGATTGAAGACATACCTGAATGTGAAACAAATATATAATATTTTACAATACTGATGGTAGCCCAGTGTGTGCCCCCAGAATACGTTATTCACTGCATAATATTTAGAGTAACAAAAAATCATGGGATATGTGGTGCTTGTTTTCAAAGAGTGCTATAAGTGAACTGTATTTTTACTTTCCGAGAGATTTCTCTATAAATTCAAATCAAGTAAGGTAAGTAAGCCATTAGTTTCTGAGTGTTTTAAAAATAATTACCTAACCACAATTTATAACCATATGAACTTATCCTTAGGTGATCCATATTTATTTTTACAAAAAGGAAAGAGAATGAAGACAGAAAGGGACACAAACTTCTCAAGTAAAAGAAAAGCTTTCAAAGGGCAGTTTTGCATTGTGACACCTAAAATGATTACTTGGTGAGTAATAGGGCTTCTGGTAGAACCAGCATTGAGCATAACAACCGTGTAGCTAGATTTCAATTGTTCTCTTAAAGCCAGTTGATGTACAGTGATACTCTTAGGGCAGTACTTTAAAGGTGATATCATTTTTTTAGTGAGAAAATACTAATTCCTTAGTCTAGTACATTGTCTGAGCACTTGTCCTAGATACTAAGGAATTAATAGGCACTTTCTCTTAATCCTTATCACTGTTAAAAATAAGAACAATAATTACCCTAACTTTATAAAGGAAATACTAAGTTTGAAACTAGGTAAATATATTGGTTGAGAATCCTAATTTAA
>NW_004624759.1:19507341-19531883 GCF_000247695.1 Heterocephalus glaber
AGATTATATATATATATATCTCCATTTTCATAAATTAGGTGTGTTGTGTGCTCTTCTTTGGAAAAACTATCTAAACATTGTGTTTATAGACATTTAATGTCGCAGGATTTTTATGTTATGTCTGAAAATGCTTTCTCTATATAGATTATATATATATATATATATATATATGAGAGAGAGAGAGCCAAAAATGTGTACACTCCTCAGGAAACAAACAATAGCTTGATTTTTTCTCAACAGATGGTGTTACCTTCTTTTGGAGGACCTTAGAGGATGTCGTATATCACAGAAAACCATTACACTGCTGTCTCTTAGAGAAGAAATTGAAAATGCATGTGCAGCATTCTCAATGACAAAGGTTACCCAAACAGCAGTTCACTGCATTAATACATGTCTGGAAACTGATGGCCACCACTTTGAGCACCTTTGTAATTGCAGAGGTCAAACGCAACTTGTATTAATCTCATATCTCAACAAATTTATCAATAAAATATTTATACAAGTTTTTTTCCTGAAGTGTGTGTATACATTTTTCAATAGTCTCTCGATAGACAGATAGATAGATATCCAAGAGGATTAAGTAGGTTTACAGAATTAGAGGCAGGACAGCTGGAGAGTCAATGATATGAATCTGTGTTAGAAGTCTGAAGAAACTGGTTGATGTCCACAGGCAACAACAGCAAAAGATCCACCCACTCAAGCAGAACTGAATTCTTCAAAATGTGCACCAAATTTCTATTTCTTCTCCATTTATTTCATCCAAACTACAGGCCTATTATTGGTGCAGCTCATGATCAGGGGGTCTTCCCCAATTTGCTGGTCTACATGCCAGTCATCTTTGGAAACACCCATAGACACATCCAGAAGAGTACTTTACTAATCTGCTAGGCATTTTTTAATCCGGTCATGTTGACATATCACGGTTAATGGTCCTGGTAAATAACACAACTAAGATCAACCACTAGTAAGAAGAGGAACCAAGTCTTCAACCTAGGTAATTTGACTTAAGGGCCTGTGTTCTTGAACATTAGACAGTAATGATTCCTAGAGTTGCACTTTTTGAAGCAGTTCCAAAAGTTCTCTTTCCCAAGTGTCTTTGTGAGGTGTGATAAAAAATATAGTGAATCCTGTTAAGTGCCATCCAAGGGAAAGGCAATCCTAAAAAATATTACAGTGTCCTCATCCACCTTATTCACAGCATCTGGTACCATGTGACTTCTGGTTCTTCCCCAAAGTCAAAATGTTTATGAAAGGTACATTTTGAATTGATTCCGGACATGGAGTCGCCAAAACAGCACAACTGAGGAATTTTCAGAACTGCTTCAGAAAGTGGCAAAAAAAAAAAAAAAATGGAATGTGTGTTCAAAATGAGGGCAAGTAGTTTGAGGGTGATTAATGGCAATGTGTTTTTTACTGTAATAAATTTTCTTTAATGTAAGCATTCACCTTATTTTTATCACACCTCAAATATAATTTTATATTTTGGTAGGCATGTTCAAAAAATAAATGGGTGAAATTAATTTAATATAACCCAATGGATCCAAAATATTATCATGCCACATGTGACTCTATCCAAGTGCCCAAAGGCCCAATGAGGCTAGTAGCTACCATATTGAACCTCCTAGTACTAAAATTTGATTATTTCTCTAATTTTCAAATCACCAGGCTTCTCCAATGACTCCTGCTAAAAAGCTATCAATGAAAATTATGATTATTATAAAAGTATTTGCATGGCTCTCAAGAAACCTATCCAATGAATGAATATGCAAAGTTGTGAATCTCTGGAAACAATAGAAATAAACAAATAAGAGATATCTGTGGCAAAATATAGACAGCAGAAGAGAAGTGAAGAGAAAGAAACAAAGATTATAAATACTCATAAGTAGGATAGACTTAAAGTTTATTTGAACACATGGACACTCAATCCAGTAACTTGATGACTTAGCTATAGAAGAGATCATTTCTGTGTGAGCAGAGACAGCTGTAAATATACACAAATACATTTGATTAAAATGAATGAAAATGGGGTTTGCAGTATTGTTCAGATGTTAAGACTAATACAGTTGGGCTTTGTGTCAAGTCTTTAATGAAGCTTAGCTAAAAATACTGCTGTTGATTTAATCAGTTTTTATGTTAATAGAATCTATAATTCTCCTGTAAGTAAAGATGAGATAGAAAAATGAAAGAGGGCTGACAAGTGATCAGGGAATCTATGACTACGAGGAGAGAGAAGGGAAGTGGCTAAAGGTGACATATCCACAATTTCCATGCAGGCTCACAAATGTGGCTATTACTAAATCCAACACTTCACTGGAAAAAAAATGATCTAAGATGCAGAATAAGGAAGAAGTATGAGGCATTTTTAGAAAAATATGACCTCACTAATTGATCATTTTTATGGACTGAGTTCATAGGCTTGGTTGATCTTAGACTTATAGGGTATTATATGCTTCAAATGATCACTTAAATAATACCTACAGGTCTTGGAGCAATTACTTATGAACTCTGAGAATGTGCATTTATTTACAACTTCAGTGTTCTCATCTATAAACTTGGCATAATAATAGTATATATTCCATAGGCTTGAATATTAAGGAAGTTAATCGCATAGTAAGATGTCTTGCACAGAGTTAACATTCAGTGAGTAGTGTTTTGTATCCATTTTGTCTTACATAGTATCTCCAGTACAAAGAACAAAGCCTAGCACATAGCAGACACTATTTATCAGTTGAACTGGTGAATGATTCTATTTCATATCAGGTATCAAAACACAGGTTTCATTGTTAATATTGAATATTTTGATCAAAAAGAAAAGATAAATGAAGATTAGCAAAGACTGGGGGTTGAAAATAGCATATAAACCAACAATTTATAATCTTTTGAGGCTCATTGGTTTTTCTGAGAATCCAAAGAAAGATGAAGGCAATCTCACTAAAAACTTTAATGTACTTGCACACACAGATATCAAGAATCTCCAAATATTTCCATGATTTTTAAGTTAAGATTTCCTGGTCATGAATTTATAAAGTCTAACGACAATGAAAAGAGAGATATATACATGGTAGGACACAAAAATCTAGGTCCTTCCCTCCTTCCATCCCCCTTCACACACATAATTTAAGCCAGGAAAATGAGAGAGATATTGACAGAGATTTAAGTTAATAAAAAGACTATAGAAATAACGAGAACAAATTATTCTAATTAAGGAGACACAGAATCTCAGATCGTACATGAGGAAGCTAAGGAATAGGTATATTGGCTCATGTTGTGCTCAGGATCTTGTGTTTTATGAATAAACACCATTCATCAGGAAGAATGCTTGGGAGAAAAATTAACCCTAGGGCTGAGGGTACATTGAGAATTTCAGCCCCAAATTTAGTGCTGCTGTTTCTTGTGCTAGTATTTTGAGTGATAGGTTCTAGGCTCTGAGTGTTCATGGTTACTGTGGGAGTCATGGATGCTGTACAGGGCTTAAGTCTTCACTGTAGTGTTCATACCCTGCCCTCACATTTCTCCTAAGTCTGTGTTCAGCTAAAGGTCAGGAAAGCGTGTTCTTTTCTGAAATTATGTGAAAAACAACTGTCACTATCTGCCATTCCCTTTCTAGGCTTAGCAAGATCAGGCCTGACCTCAAGCATGAGTCAAGGCCCCTCAGAGTTTATTGGCTCATTTTCAGTTGTGGTTTACTGCTAACTTCCGTGTGTGTGTGTGTGTGTGTGTGTGTGTGTGTGTGTGTGTGTATGTGTGTGACACTGAGGATACAACTCAGAGACACACCACTGCTGAGCTACATCCCCAGACCTTCTTTAATTTTTATTTTGGGACAGAGTCTTGCTAAGTTGTCCCATCAAGGACTGAACCTCCAATCCTCCTCTTTCAGTCTCCGGGTCCTGGGATAACAGGCTTGCACTAGCCATGCCAAGCCCTGATGGGATATTTTCAAATGAGTGTTTACAATTCCTTTTTAAAAATGATCCTGAACACCACTGCCATATTTCCATGAAGAAATTCAACTGTAATTCATACATTTTGCTATGTTTAATGATAGATTGTACAGATATTACTTGGGGGGGGTGCCTGAAGACATAGTTCTTGCTCTGAAATTAACAAGTCAAAAATGTTTTTGAGGCAACAGTTGTGTGCCAGGGACTACAGGATACAGTGGCCCTTGAAACATGATGGTGCCCAATGTGATGGATTACCCTGATGCCATAAAAAAGTTCACGGCCCACTAAAAAAAAAATAGACAAACAATTGTAAGTGTGCTGAGTGTTGCTATGGGAAAGAAAAGGAGTGATGAGAGTACATAAATGTGAGGCCTTAAACTGAGTTGGAGGTGGAAGGGACAATTAAAAAAGGCTTTCTTTGGGAAGTATTGTTTAAATTCAGTGAAAAGTTTACTTTAATAACAAAATATGACTACCTCTGAAGCACTACAAAGTCCTTCAAGTCACACTATAGAAGAGGACTAAATTGTGTAGAAAAGAAGGAGTCAAAGAAGATACGTAAGAGGCAGAGGAATTAGAAATTTAGATGGGTTAAAAAATATATGGTATTGACACATAATGGAGTACTACTCTTCCAGAAAGAAGGATAGACTTGACTCTTTTGTAGGAAAATGGATGCACCTTGAGACCATAATGTTAAGTGAAATGAATCAGAAACACAAGCTTAAATATCACATGGTTTCTCTTATATAAGCAACCTAAAATATAAATTAAAAGCACAATAAAAGATGTATAATAGGAAGTAGTGAGAGAAATCTTTCTCAAACAGGAATGGGATCAAGCAATGGAGGGAGAGGAGAGGGAGGGAGAAGGGGATAAAAAAGATAATTAGGATGTATTATATACCTGTACCAACTCCCCAAAAGGAAAGCAATCATTACATACTACACAAATGTACTAATAAATAAAAACTAAATAAATATTTAAAAAATAAATAAGAAATGCAGGTGGGGCTGCAATTTGTTCTTAAGGAAAAGGAAATCGAGATAGAATGTGTAGTTTTTCTGGAAACAAAATTATCTAAGGTACAGCATAAAACATGATGAGTTTGTTAAAAAAAAATAATGTATGGACAGTGACTAGTCTTACTGAGATACGGGACTCCAAGCTGAAGAGAAGTAGTAAGTGTTATGCTGTACGTGTAAAGTAGAGTGGTAATTCCTGAAAGCCATACAGAGAACTGGACTCAATATACTGGAAAACAGGAAGCCATTAAATGTTGTAAGTGAAAGAATGGCAGGATGACATCAAGATTTTTTAAAGTAGGAGACAGATTTGATTGACTAAAGATGAGCAGGACTAAAGGAATATATCTGAAGCAGCCAGATATGAAAAGATGAGGATCTAAATCATAGCAATGGAAATAGAACTAAAACTAAGGAAAAGGAGTTTCACTATTAAGTGATTACACAGAAACCAAGAAGCTCATTATGAGACTTGAGCTCCCTGGACAGTTACAGTGATGGTCTTAGTACAAGGGTCACACTGGGAACAGGGATGGGGCAAGATGTGACAAATTTAGTTGTGGCATTTCTGTGTGTAGCTTATATAGTTCATTATTTTTCTTTGTTATAACCCTGTGCTTATTATTCCTTGTCTGACTATCTAATGACAACTTTCTCTAAGAACAGTCTGTGTTGTAGAGGAAGGGAAGGGTCTCTTGAATACATGTACCCTAAATAAACCCTTAAATCCTCACACACAAAAAATTTGCAAATCCAGAGAGTCTCTTTCAGGGCATAATTGAATTGGACTCAATCTACATATGAAATAAAACCTTGCGGATTCTCCTCACATCAATGTGCAGCTCACGTGCATTATGAATTTTCACAAATTTGATTTCTTTAATATTTATTGAGTACATAGAGAGTTGATTTTGCTTGACTTCTAGCAATGCTTGGAATACAAAGAAAGTCAGTTTTATTGTGACGATTTAATTAACTTTCTAGTTTTGTTTTTCTTATGATCATTCACTGAAAGGTCTTTGTTCATAGTGAGATGAACTTAAACTCAGACCTTACTTGAATTTATGGTAAAAATTACCAAGGTGTGGCTGAAAAAAAATCAATTTCTTTCTTATTAAAGATTCACATTAATCAGACTTTTTAGTGCTGACAAAAAAGGAATCTATTTGAAGGATTATTTTGAAGTTCTTTTCCTTTGGGGCAGCTTTGTAGAGTTTACAGATAGGTTGCTGCACTGTAAAACAGCATTTAGATCACATGATGGCATTGAGCCTCTCTCTTATCTTCTCCATTTATACCTACCTTGATCTCCTTTATAGGCTTTCGTTTTTGTAGGTGTAGCTTTATTTTAAAGAGTTGCCTTTTGTTTGTTTTCCTATTCATGTCATAATGACAAACACCATTAACTATAACAACTTCATTTCTTGCTACAATGATTTCTTGCATTTTGTTCACACATGAAGGCCATATGGGGTCACTCTAGGACACCAAGAGGACCAAGTACTCAATGCTCCCACCTTTCCTCCAAGATTCAGAGCACATTAAATCTATATCAGAAAGTATAATTCTTTCATTTTGAATACTTTATTCTTGAGAAATATTTGAGGTCATATTCTGGTAAATAAAGTTTGATTCTTAATGCCTTCTTACAAGCCCTCATACAAAAGATTATTTCTAAATTAGGTATCCAAAGACTTCTACTAAGTGATAGTGTTAGCTTATTTATAATGATCTCATCTCAGGATAAAATTTCAAAAGAACCCACATATACATATTTAATTTACCTCTTCACTAATTCAAAACAAATCTTCCCAAATCAGTAACAATTAATGAAGTTTGTTCTCATTTGAGAGAGGATATGATCTTTAATTTCCTCTTATACTGGAGAAAACCTAAAAATATGAGCCATAATTAAGTACAGAATCTAAAATGTTGTGTCAATAGTAGTTTTAAGACAAAAATAAATTATAAGAATTATCAGAAAGAGAGAAGTAAATGGTAATGTAATTTAGTTAGGTAATTTTATGTATGTATGTATATATTTATCTAAGACAACCAGTGAATAATTAAGAACTCAAAAACAATTATTTAAGAAGTGCACATTTTAAAAATACTGCAATTGCTTGTAAATTGCCACTGTGTTAGTGTAAAAAATGGAAAGGACAGAACAATGGGGAAAAATTAACAGACCAAGGGCAGGATAAGAAAAGCAGGATGGGCAGACACACATATCAAAAAGGAAAGGAAACCATGTCTCAACGGAATTAAAGCAAAGTTGGTCATGAAGGAGATGATTAAGAATCTTTTTGAACTCAGCAGGCTGAAGCAGGAGGATTGACACGAGTTCAAAGCCAGCCTGGGCTATATGGGGAGTTCAAAGCCAACCTGAACTACAAAGCAAGACCAGCTGAGAGAGAGAGAGAGAGACAGAGAGAGAGAGAGAGAAAGAGAGAATATCTTCAATGTACTAAACTTTTGCCACCCTGGCCTGCGCTTCCTGTGGACTGTCTTTAGAACACATTTACCCTTTATTTTCTATCATTTGAAGTAAGCAGTTTCATCATCATTCTCCATTGTCTAGTAACTTTTTTAGCCTTTCTCCCTGCAGATGCTCTGTTCTTAATGATTTGATTATTAGGGAAGGGAAAATATTTGATATTTCAAAAAGAACCATAATCCCTTGACTTGTAAACTATAATGGAGCACCCAACATTTGCTAAGATAATGACTATGGCTTTATTGTAACTCAGTGTACAAATATGTGTGTGTGCATGTGCACTTACATAAAGACACACACATATTGCAAAGATGTATTTCTTCTGGCAAAACTAGAAGCATTTATATAACTTATGCAAATTTATTGCTACCTTTTCATAATTCAGAATGTTTTCTCACACTTTAAGCTAAGAATTAGGCTTCATTTTGGGGGATCCCATTAAGTTCTAAGTTCAAAAGTAAAGAATAAACATTTTATATTTAGAAACTTAAATGGATAAAGACAGGATTAAGTTTTTCTGTTTGCAAAGATACATTTAAATAAAATTTGTAGTTCTAGTGATATTAATAGTAATAACACAAACAGCTAATATACATTAACTGTACCCCATGGGTGAGGTACTGGCTTAGTAGTTCATAAATCTAACTTTCTATTAAGGAATACAAGTGCTTGTGAATTTCAAACAGCTTTAAAAATATCTATTGTTTCTAGTATTTGTTCTGAGTCTTCAAAATTCTAGGTTCCATGAAGAAAGCCAGTGTAGTATAATAAAAAGTTATACCTTCTATTGCTCCATGACAAATTGCCTCCAAAATTTAGTGGTTTAAAGCAACAACTTTATTATGCATATGATTTCATGTATTAATTTCAGGAAGAGCCTGACTGTATAATTCTTAGACTCTTGTAAATTGACAATGTTCCTCAAAATTCAGGTGTACCCAAATCTTTAGTAAATTATCCAGTTGCAAATAATATCTTTGCAGGTGTAATTAGTTAGGCTTCAAGATGAAATTATCCTGGATTCAGATAGGATCCTGAATCTAATGACTGGTGTCCCTATAAAGACAGGAGAGGACGAGACACACAAAGTAAAGTTCGTGTGAAGATGGAAGAAGGCAGAGAATGGAACTATATTACCAAAATCCTAGGAGTTTCTGGAATCACTAGAAGTTGTAACATTCTTCTCTAGAACCTCCAAAGGGAAGATAACCCCTCTGGCCCCTTAATTCTAGACTTCTAGTCTTAAGAACACAGAAAAGTTTCTGTTGTTTAAGGCCTCTCAGTTTGTGGTAATTTGTTATGTCAGAACAAGGAAATGACTAGTCTCTCATGTGATTGCAAATATCAGCTACAGAAATTAACTGGGCTAGATATGAAGGATGATTCAATGACATTATTGGAAAGTTGCTGGTGGCTCTTGGTTGAGAGCCCAGCTGGGGTTATCACCTGAGAGTCTCAACCTCCCAGTAAGCCTCTCCTTGGGGCGTCTTAGGGTTCCTGAAAGCATGATGGCCAACTTCCAAGACAGAGTACCCCAAAGGGGCAGGTCCTGAAAGCAAGGTGTCCCAGAGGCCTGGGAAGAGACTTCCAAACAATTTTATAGCTCAGTCTTGGAAATTTCAGGGACTCCCATTACATCCCATTCACCAGAAGGTCATTAAATCTAGCTCAAACCTGAGGAATGGAAATTGGACTCCATAATAGAACAATAATACACAATAAGACAGCCTCTTGCCTTGCCTCCAAGTTTTTTCCAGAAATGTAACAGTTTGTGCTACAGTGCTCCTACCTAATGTATCAAATGTTTTGTAACTGAACTACATGACCTCTCAAGAATGTTTCCTTAGCTCTTCCCCTTTCAGGAATGTTCTGTTAACTCCGCCCCTCTGCTTCTGTGAGCATGCTTGGCCACCCCATAGATCCCTATATAAGGAGGCCCCCATTTCTAGTCAAGCACGCAGACTTTGGAGTATGAACTCCTCTGAGCACTGACACCCCAGCAAAATAAAAGGTTTTTCTCTACCCCTTTGTGTGATAGTCAGATTCTCAAGTCTTCAAATTGTGATAGCTGGGACCCAGAGCTGTAACACTCAGCTGTAACACTCAGCTGTGCCTCAGAGGTGTGGCACTTGGTTGTGACACTGAGCAGTAGTACTTGGCTGTAGCACTAAGCTGTTTCCCTTTGCCAAAACAGCAGTAGAAAATGTTATGTAGACATCTTTAAATCTATCTGAGAGATCTGAGTTCAAACCACAATTTTTTTTATCTAAAAGCAAGTAACAAAATTACTTTTAAAAGCCCACTTTTCCATTGCCAAAATGAAAATGACAATAACAATGACTGCTTATTAAAGTGATTATATTAAACCAAATAATGATGTTTCAGTCTTTGAAAATTACACAATAGATACATACAAACACATAGATAGTATATATGTATGTAAATGATGAAGCTAGGGAAACAGTAACTATGTTATCTGGATGGAAACAGAATGCCAGTTTCAGAAGTGACCTTTTGGGAATCCCCTATTGTGTATCTGTTCCAGTTTCTGTATCTAGATTTCAAGTGAGAATCATGCTGAGCTTCAGTATGAGAAGGAATTTGGGAGGGTGATGTTGCAGAGGGTTACCTATGGCTCTCAAATATCAGTGAAGAAACCCAGCACCATTGAAAATTTAGCACCCAATACCCTCAGTCCACCCTACCACCAGACAAAGGGATTGGCAAAACCTTCAGTTCTTCTGCCCTTCAGGTAAGGTTCAATTTTATATTGCTGGAGTATTTCACATTTGAACTATCTGCTCCTGATTGTCATACATAATGAATGTCCATCATATTTCTGTATTAAGTGGTGTACAACTAAAGCTTTCCTTCCGTCTCATTAAAATTTTTCAAGAGAAGAGGAAGCATTGTTATGATCTGGGCAATTATAAAGTAAAAGTATAATAATCCCAGGAACCTTGAGTTTGTTGATTTATTTTTCCACTGCCAAGTTCTCTTACCTGATTAACTTCACACTTCTCCCTATTCCTTGAATCATGGCTTCAGGTTAACATTTCACATTTATTTTAATGCATATTTGCAAAAATATAACTCATGTTATTAAACATGTACTTTCAGATTTTATTGCTTAGACTAAAAAAAGGAGTTTACTGAAGAAAGCATATTAGATTGCATATCAAAGGTGATATATTGATTAGGCAAAAATCACAAAGGTGGCTAAGGAAGAGAATGGAATTTGGGAAACACTTTCGTGGCTAGAAAAGAACTAGAAACTAAACCAGTAAACAGATACACCTTTTCTTGTTACATCTGTAAGTCACTCAGAGTATGTTCTTAACTTAAACTCAGGGTATTTTTAAATGGGTCCCTTAAACCAGCTCCATATAGAGTTTCCTTGCTCTATCTTCTGTCAGTAAAGCAGTACCCCAATTTAGTATATGACAGCTGATAGCTAGATCTAAAAAGCAGACATACATGAACTTCAAATAACTGCTATTTTGACATTAACCAGATTCAAATAATATGAAGCCATCAACAAGGAGCAAGAGGATTTTGCTTTGGTTTCCTATTCTCATTTCTACCCTTTTAAACTATGTAACCTTGAGGGAATAACTTAGACTCTCCAACTTTCTGTTTTGCTCATCTGTGAAACAGGGTATCCCAAAAGAGCTCTGTGTTCCTTATAGGGAAGCTATATCAATAACCATATGGTATGTGAAATTTCACTGCCAATGCTGAGAAAAGCTATACAGACAGATGTAATTAATGAGCATGCAAATTAAGCTGTGAAAACACTATTACTAATGGCACTTGTTTAGTAAAATAGTATCAAAATTCCTAAAATGGACTGCAATGAGACTCCAGAGTTGGCCTATGATGCTCAGATTCAAGCTATTTTCTTAAATGCCTAATGAGTTATGTGCCTCAACTTCTTCATCTGTAAAAATGGGAATAATAAGAATGCCCAGGGCCAGGGATGTAGCTCAGTGGTGCCACCGCCTGCCTGGCAAGCACAAGGTCCTGAGTTTAATCCCCGGTACCAAAAAATAATGACAATAATAATTTTTAAAAATAAAAATAATCCCCAATTCACAGGGATTTTATAAATATACATAATATATTATGAATATATATAAAATATATATAAACTTAATATGTTAACACATGTAAAGTGCTTGGAACAATAGCTTATTCTCAGTATATATTCAGTAAGCTACCTGTTAGTAGAAAAAGGCTATATTTAGATTCTGTTGGTGAGAATTCTGAGCACTTACTGGAATAATCTTGTTGAAATAT
Source organism: Heterocephalus glaber (assembly GCF_000247695.1). The sequence continues at coordinate 19,519,110 of NW_004624759.1, forward strand.
GCAGACTTGGTAATTTCTTGCTGCACAATTCTCATTGAACTGTAGCTTCTAAATAGATTAGTGGGAAAACAGATTTTAGAGGACCATGATTTTTTTTCTCTTGCATTTAATGTATATGATTTATCCAAATAAGCAGTTTCTAATGTTTTGATTTGTGCTCTTTTTACAATATCTATGTTAATTTTTTTCAAAGATCAGTGAAGTTAAAGAATAGTGATGAAGCTATGGAATCTGTAATTGCCAGAGTTTGAATTCCAATGCTGTTGCTTCCTAAATACTGTGCTACCTTAAGCTCCAAAGCACCAATAACTTCAGCTATGAATTGGAGTAAATAAATACTTGTTATTATTACTGAGAAAGCCACAGGAGGGAAGAGATGAGAATCATAAGTAAATATTTGCTCTTGTTATTAGATAAATTTATAATAGAATCTATAGAACTACCTTCCAAATTGCTCACATGGTAGGGTTAGATACAGGGTTGAAATTAAAGACTGCAGTATGTATTTAAGTAATGACACTATGACCCAGGCTTCTGCCTACTTGTTTCATTTTACCTCCCATTATTAGGTTATGCCTATTGGGAAAGGTGCTCTATGAGCAAGAGGCAACTTGAATAAGCATGGCCCATATTCTGCTTTTCCTGCTAGATTCTTTAACCTCAATACTTCAGTAAGATGCCAGGGACTGTGTACCTTCCTTGTCTTTACTTGTGAATATCATCTTGTTATGTAGGCCTAGCATATTCAAGAGGTTAAAGTCCATAAGTCACTGGAGGTTGTATACTACGTGGAATTTGCCATCTGGATTTCATTCAAATTAACTCTAATAAACTCAAACAGAGAAGATTTTAAGCAAACAGCACATTATCCATTGCACCATCATGGTTTCAAGAGAAGTGCACATATTTCAAAGCCTTGAATTTAGAGGCTCATTGAGATTGAAATGCATTCATTTCACGCAAACCACGTCTTTAGATCCATCCCCTAAAGGACAAGGTACATTGAAACACCAGCCTTGGGACTTCCAGTCCTAGTTCTTTGAGGTATCTCCATACTGATTTCCACAGTGGTTGCACCAGTCTACACTCCCACCAGCAGAGGGGCAGGGTTTCTCTTTCCCCACAGCCCTGCCAGCATTTGTTATTGGTTGATTTCATGATAGCAGCCATTCTTTCTGGGGTGAGGTGGAATCTCAGCATTGTTTTCATTTGCATCTTTCGAATGACCAGTGATGCTGAACATTTTTTCTTATGTTTATTTGCTATTTCTACTTCTTTGTCTGAGAAATGTCTGTTCATTTCAGATGCCCATTTTTGGATTGGGTGTTTAAACTTGGGAGGTCAGATTGTTTTAAGTTCTTTATAGAGTCTAGATAGTAGATCTTTGTCAGGAAAATCAGGTGAAAATTTTTTCCCACATTGTGGGTTGTCTCTTCACATTATTGGTGGTTTCTCTCTCTGTGCAGAAGCTTTTTAATAAGAAGAAATCCATTTGTTGATTGTGCTAGTTCAAGGGCAACTGACGTTTTATTCATAAAATCCTTTCCTGCCCCAATGTCTTCAAGAGTTCTACCTAACCTCTATTCCAGCCAGTTCAGTGTTTCTATTTTAATATTTAGATCTTTAATCCATGTGATTATGTGATTGACTCATACCACAGGGATATATGTGCACCCGTGTTCATAGCAGCACAATTTGTAATAGCTAAAACTTGGAAGCAGCCCAATTGCCCATCAACTGGAGACTGGATAAAGAAAATGTGGGGTTTTTTTTAAAATGGAGTACTACTCAGCCATAAAAAACAAGAAATCAGAAACATTTATAGCTAAATGGATGCACATTGAGGCGATATTCTTAAGTGAAATAAATAGGACACACATATAAATACTGAATAGTTTCTCTAGTGAGAAACTGAAAGTGTAAATAAGGACTACAGGGTATAATAGATAATGTGAAATAGGAAGAAAAGGGGCAAAGGGGAAGGGGAAGTGGGAGGGGTAGGGGAAAGGAAAGAAGAGAATGGAATTAATATGGAGAAAATGAAAAAATGGAAGCAAAGTCTTTGTAAATAGGGAGGGATGGAGTGGTTGAAGGGAGGGCAGGGGAATGGGGCAAAAATAAGAACCAAGAGAGATTATGTAAAGGCAGAAATTTCCAAAGATGAATGTCATTTTATTGCATACCTAAAATGTACCAATAAAATTCATTTTAAAAAAAGAAAGAAACATCAGCCTCGGACCTTGCCTGTGGCTGGAGGAATTTTATGGCGGAACTAGATAAAATCAATTTATGGCAAGTGTTTCATAATCTTTCCCCTTCTATATAAACTATGTTTTCATTCTTCTTGTGTAACATATAACATATTCAACTAGAGAAAAAACTCTGAACAGAATTCTGTCAGGAGTATGGGGAATGGATATGAATAATAAAATACTATCTGAATAAGAACTGACTAGTATGATAAGAGCCTTATGAAAGTTACCTTATTTTAACCATCACATAACTAGATATTCAGACATTAAGATCCATCAAATTATAAACCTTCATAGAATATTATATTAATTTTTATTTCCTTTTATCAAAGGAAAGTTTCTTTACTTGGGAAGCTGAGGAAATAACTCTAGAATATTCTAGTCTTTACTCTGGACATCTGAATCTTAACCCTGGCCCACAACATCCTCTCTTTTTTTTCCTCCCATGACAAATACATCCTAATTAATAGTAGTTTATCAACCAAAGGATTAAAATCATGAAGGGAAACATACCTGAGAGGCCTTCTGTTACCAGTGTGATAACTTGCAATAGCCTTTAAGTTTTAAGTGACTTATCAAATCCATGGAGCCTGACTTGCTCAGAAAGAAGAATACACAGTACAGCACTGGAGGGATCTGTGATAGCCTTGAATTGATAAGAGCTCTGAAGCAGTGACCTTGTGGTCATCCTGCCCCACAAATTCCAGTAGAGGGCAAAGCCCTCAGAACCACATCTAAAGTCCTAAATCTGGCCCATCCAGTTTTAAATCTTTCCTCTGATATTCTACTACTGCATCAGTTCAACTTCCTTTCCACCATTTTCTTATTATTTTCAAATTAGGTCTTGCATAATTTTTATGAGCATAGATTTATACATGAATATATTCTCTGAATATTTATTAAGAGAAACAGATACACATAGAATCAATAAAATATTAAAAAGACTTGTTGCTTATGACTGAATCTATAGTTTCTAACAGGAACTGTATGTTCATTTCTATATATTTGAAGATAAACTCTTCATCATAAAGATATAAAATGAGCACATGTCAAAGATTTTGTTTAAACAATTCATAAGAAAATTAATTGGCAATAAATCACAACTTATTCCAGGGGCAATTCAAAGAGCAGACACATTTATCGACAATTAGAAATGCTAACTTGAATGTAATCTTAAATGTACTATGGAGCTGGCCACATGATGCCCTGTTATCTTATCCCTCCCATCCTAACCCAAGTGTTCCATCTGGTAGGACTGGATGCCCACCGTGTACTTTGACAAAGAAATGCTGAAAATAATGGCCTCATTGTGCAGGAATTTATTCCGGAAGATTCTTCTTATGAAATGCTGTCAATCCCTAAACTCCTTTCCTAATCCCATTGTAAGTCTTAAAATAACAGTTTGACATTTCACAATAACATAGAATATATTATACGTGCTCATTCATTTCTTGGACAAATATTTATGCACTGGACAGATTGATTGCTTCAGAGGAAAAGAGCAATGAAAAAACCAGAGGAAAATTCTTGCCATTCTGGAATTTAAACACAAATTTTCAAAAAAAACTGGATATTTAACATGTTAACTGGAGGGAAATATTACAGAATAAAGAAAGTACAACAGGAGGCTGAGCAAATAATTAAAATATCATGTGAGTTGAGGAAGCATGGAACTTTTTAAATTGTGTGGTCAAGGAATGTCTTACAAACACCTAAAGGCAAGAAAGTAAACCCTTCAGATATCAGGGAAGGGAATGTACATTTTCCAAACACAAAGGCCCCCAAGAAGAGCACAGCTGTGGTATTTGGTACAGCAAGGTGGCCAATGAGAGTAACGAAAAAAGACACATTTTTCTCTCCTCAGAAATATTGAATATGTGGCTTAATGTATGAGCTTGACATACCTTGAATCCTTTCTGGAATATGACAACCTACAAACACTATGGACTGAATGAATAAATGAACAAGGGGTTGAATACAGTCCAATTTGCTTTTTCTAGTACAGTTCATAAAATATTGGTAGCATTCATTTTGGGAGTTTACATACTTTCCGCTCTAATATTGAAGAGGAGTTAATATTTTTAAAGTAATAACCCTTTAATTTTTGTAATCCTCCTTGGGTAATCTATCATTTACAAGTTTTGGTGTGACATATGAGGGATATTCTCAAACAGAAGAGGAAGTATTCACATTTGGGTATAAAAAAGGAAGGAAACGAGAAGCCCAAAGACCTTAGGTGCAGTAATAATATAAAACCACATTGATTTAACATGATTGCAGTGCTTACCATGCAACATAAACCTTTACATTTGAACAATTTTCCAAGTGAAAAGCTGTACAGTAAGGACAACTGAGGAGCAGCTCAGAATTGATGGCCTTTAGGAATGAGGAAGTAAGAAATATAAATTGAATGCTACTTTATATTAGGGCTTCGGTAACAAAATTTCCAAAATGGTGTGACTTAAAATAACAAATTGAGTGTCTCCCGAGTGTCTTCCAGTTCTAAAGGCTATAAGCCTGAAATGAAAATGTCAGCAGAACTGTGCTTTTTCTGATGGTCCTAGACGAGAACCCTTCCTTGACTACCAGCTTTTGGTATTTTCCAGCAATCTTTGGTGATTATTGGCTTATAAATGCATTACCCTGATCAGATGGCCCATCATCTTCCAGGGTGTTTTCACAACTTCTTTCCTCTGCACATGTTTAACTACTGTCTAAATGGCCTTTATTTATAAACACACCAATAATATTAGACTGGGTCTGCTTTATTGACCTCATTCTATCTTGATCACCTCTGTAAAGATGTTACTTTCAAATGAGAACACATTCTAAGATAATAAGGGTTAAAATGCCAACATCTTTTGTAAGAGGAATAAATTAGAACCTATAGGTTATACTACAAGTTATTGATATTTTCAGCTTTTTAACCTGGGTTGCCCAAATGGAGGGGAAAACATGCTAGGGTTGTTACATTCAACAAGTAAAAACTTAGAATACCCAATTAAACTGGAATTTCACATAAATGATCAATACTTTTAGTATATGTTCAAAATAAAGCAGGAGACCTACTTTAAAAATTACTGTTTATCTGAAACACAAAATCACCTGTCTGACCCGTGTTTTATCTAAAACAGGTCCTCATGACCCTTTCTTTCTCTGGTTGCTCCTAACTGCTGTTCTGCCTCCCTATAAGAGAGCCCTGTGCTGAGTCTGAGCCTTGGATTCTAGCGCCCTCTGTGCTATAGGTGTTGGCTTTGACAGAGGCACTTTCCATCACCAAGACTCAGTTTCTTCATCAGTTAAAATAGTAATAAGGCTGAGTATGGTGGCATACATCTGTAATCCCAGCCAAGAGGCTAAAGCAGAAGGATCATGAGTTTAAGCCCAGCTTGGGCAACTTGGTGAGAACTTGTCACGAAATAAAATTTTCTAAAAAGGCTAGACATGTAACTTGGTGGTAGAGTACTTGCCAAGCATGCCTGAGGCCCTGGATTCAAATCTCATACTGCCAAAAAAAAGTGTGTTTGTGCGTGTGTGTGTGTATGTGTGTGATAAGTATGTCTCTCCTACCTACTTAAATTATTGTGATGCTCAAACAAGACATAGGAAGTGAAAACAATTCCAAAATAGTCGTGTTATAATAAAGAAGTTTTTGTTTCTATAGCTTCCAACTGTTCAGCTTTCTGCCTTATTCTTTGCTGTGAAATCCATCATCACAGATCAGCACTATGTGGGCTTCTCCTTCCCATCCCTACAGAGAATGAATGGTCTTCTCCAAAAACCACTGCCCATGATTTAGTGCTTCACGAAACAGGACTGAAAAATTAAAATAAGAAACAGTATCTATTAAAGTGACTCCTTGAGTTGATGACCAGGACTCGGCTTTTAGACCTCTACTCTGAAATATAACAATATTTTTCATGGACACTTTAATACATTTTTCCTTTGAAAAATGAATTTTGTACCAGTAGGTAAAAAATCACTTTAAATTCAGAGAAAAGTCTCATCACAAAGAAAAACGGGGGAGGTAAAAGGAACCCTGAAATTCTGAGTGTTGAGATCACAGTCTTTCGTTAACACATTGCAACCAATTCAGGAGAAAATGTTCAAATAAGAACTGGAATAATTGCCCATACTTGCTAAATAAATGCTCAATGTGGTTGCTATCAAAATGAAAATCTGTCATTTCTATTTTGTCTCTGAGGGCCCATAATTAAGTAAGCTTGACAGTTGCTTTCAATCTCCACACCTAAGGAGGAAAATTACATACTTCATCCAATAAGAAGACTGTGATTTGTATTTTAAATTCTGTCTCTACAAATTTCTTACCAGAAGGTGAAAGATTTTCTTTCATTTATTTTAAGCAAAGTGCTCTTGTCAGAGTTTACAAAAAGTACCAAAATGTAACAGTAATTTTAATAGACTGATATTGTTTATGTAGCATTTCTGGATATTTATCATTGTAATGATTTCCCTAAATGAACCATTATATGTACATAAGTGTACTTATTATGAGTGCATCAATGTAGTGCTCATGTTTCAATTGGACATTTAAGTAGGTCACCATCAAGTGTTTCATTAAGTCATTTAAATTTTGTTTAATACTCATTTATTTTCTGCCTCCAGTGAAGCTCTTGTACACTTATTGGCAATGTGCATAGTTTATACTTCTACTTGTTGGTCATACAAAGAATAAATTCTGTAAAATTAATTATCAAGGACAGCAGTGTTCAAATATTTATTTTCTCTAGAAAAGCTAACGCTTCTTGTTTTAATTGGAACTTAGAATTCTAATTAAAAATTTCCTTTTTAATCTTCTCATGTTTAATTTAGAATGTAGACTTAAGGCACTGACAGTTTTAAATAGTAACTCTATAATAACCGGTGACTGCTTTTGTTCCTAAAGTTCATGTCACTGGAAAGAAGTACAGCTATAGAGATGCAACATCAGTCTTGGGGGAAAAAATAGGCCTGTACACTTGTCTCCCACTGTGGACACAGAGCTCTCCAGTTGAGGGAATGGCTAGAAAGATGAGAGGGCATCTGCCAAGAAGATGTATTGTGGAAACACATCCCATAAGGCACCTGACAAGTTTCCATCATCTGAGAACTCCAAGTGGCTTTCCACAAGCTATGAGCTCTTAAATATCCATCAGTAAATGAGCTTGACAGAGTAATCTGAATGTGATATCCTTCTGTCTGCTACTATTTAGAGATATTTCATTGTTAGAATGTCTTTTTTATTCATTCGTTTGTTTTAGGTTTTCATGTTCTTGACAGATGATGATGTATTGGGTTTATAATAGGGCTAAGGTTTAGCACTAACAAGAGAATGGTTGCCAGTAAAGGATTTCATCATATTCTTAGAAGTAAATCATCATTCGCTATTCTCAACTTGTCAAACTCCCCCTTATTCACTATCATCTAATTTTATAATAAATTAGTGAACTTTGCAAAACAGTTTCACATTATCTTTAATCTCTGTGTCCATTTTAGAACTGGGGAAGATGAGTCTCAAAGAGATAGGGCAACATTCCCAGAATCACACAATAATGCTGAAAACATGCATCCCATCCAGATATTTGACACCTGGCCCAGCTCCAACTTCACATCAAAGTTACCTCCCTATTTCCTCTGCTGTGAATGTGTAAGTGGTTCAGAAAACTCTGTTTGGGAAAGAAAAATCAATATAAAATCTAGATGACAACTTGCCAGTTCATTTCTTTTGAAATTCAAATCACAATCGTGTTTATTTGTTTTTGTTTGTTTGTTTGTTTGTTTGTTCCAGGAACCATCATTTAACAATAATTATTCACTGGAAACTATTTGAACTTACTCTGGGGAAAGCATTACGGAAGGTACTGGGATCTATTGGTCACATAAGACATGCATACCCTTAGTTTTGTAGACTCTGCAGTCTGGGAAGGCAGATAGTTACGTGAGCAATTCCAACACTACACAATGTCACTGATTTTATAAGGCAGGCATGAGGTACAGCTCAGAGGTTGTTGAAGTGCTCCATACCATCACCAACTCAAGCAACATTTATACAGCATCTGTTGCATGCCAGGCACAGTGTCATTGGATTCCAAGAGTCATTTTAATAAATTCTTGTCCAGGCTTATACAGTCCTAGATAAGAAAAATGAGACACTGAGATAAGTTAACCTACCTATGAGTTTCAAAGAAAGGTAGAGCCCAATTCAACCAAGCAGTGTGTTTTAAGTCCATACTACTGCCTACATCAATTAAAACTATCCCCAAAGAAAGATTAAAACATTTTTGTTACTAAGTTAACACAGATTTGTCCAGTGGGACAGAAAGTGGTAATTAATGATTGACTTGAAATAAAATTTATTATAATTTCTAAACAAACTTTTTACAAAACTGAAATAAATCCCACAAGAAACATAACAAAGGTTGCCCGGGCACAGTATTATCTTAATGTTCCAACTGGCCCGGTAGTTGAATCTAATGATTTGGCTGCTAAGCTCATTTCTGTTATGCTGATGTGTGGTTTTGCTTTTCTATAAATCAAGCCGGAGAGTGGAAATCACCAAATGGTTTCACTATGACCATAGTGGACTTTATAGATGGAGCCTTTATGACTTGTTACTTAAGAAACACCTAAGCTTCAAATATATTAGAACTTCCCTTTTAGCATGCTGGTCCAGTGCCAGACTTGTAACAGCACACTGACTGATATGTTTCATCATTTCTTTCAAATCTTTTCTGAGTTTCATTTTTTACAATTAAAAAAATACAGACTTCACATTGAACAAGCTTCCTGCCCACACTGGTTATAATGCTTTTAAATCAGATAAATCATTTATTCTTTTATTGGGTAAGCTATGATTTTTCTTCTGGAAACTAATTAGAAATCTAAGACATTGTGAGCAAACCAAAATTAAATAAGGGTGGCAAAAGTGTTTAGCAATAAGAGGCACCATCTTTGTTTTGTTTTGCTTTGTAGTTTAGAAAAGGAAATTGCATTAATTTTGAAAATAAATGTGGTTAAATTGTAAACCATACTGTTTCTATTCTGGCTTTCAACTGAAACTCCTTTTGTAGTACGTAGAGCACACAGAGTCCCTCTAAACTGAGTCTCAAGCAATATATGTAGAACATTTATCTCAGATCTATTAGCCTGTCAGTAATCCCCATTCCAACCTCCTATATTAAATCTTTGCACCTCTAATTCCTGTCTTGAAAGAGTTGAAGTTAACTAGTAAATGTAATCCAATCTTTTTGGAAGGAATACAAAAGGGAGTGGGGAGAAACAAGGAGAAGTTTAATCAAAAGTTTGGAATTTTAGCCCCAATCCTAAAATCCAGGTGACCTTCAGCCTGTGGTTCCTCCCCTCTGCTCCTTCACTGGTTCATATAAAATGTGCACACTAGGATAGACTCTCACTGAGTCTGTTCCAGCTCTGATGTGATATGTTTTCTAAGGCACTCTCCTGTAATGGATATAAGCCTGCTTTGAATGCATTAGAATTTTTATTATTGTTTCATCTAATAATAAAATGGTTTTGAATTCATACTAGGTTAGGTTGAACTCAGAGGAATGAATTTAGGTCAGGGTTATGGGGACATTACTCACCCTAGAAAGGATTGTGGGTGTTTCCAAGCAGGGACAGATAGACCCATCTGGTCATCTCATCTCGGCCACTACAGTATAACAGTAGAAGACAGGTGCAAACCAGAGTCAGACACTTCCAGATCAGCATACTCTCATGATCAACCAGGGCAGAGTCTTTTGTCTTAAATTAAATTAAAGCCTGTCAGTTGAAGCCAAATTACACAATGGCAGTTGCTTGAAGAAAATAATTAAAAAGTCATTCAGCAGTACTGTTCCTGTCCTTATGGAAAGCTTTCATGGGCAATACTAGTAAGTCTGAGAAATCTTTTCTTTGTTTCTGTTGCCTTTAGCCATAGCTAAGGTGGTTCTCTAGGAAAATACCTTGCATATGGGCTCTGGTGAGACAGTATTTCTTCCAGTGCAACTCTGAGGAATCTCAAGTGGTAAGAGCTTTTTCTACAGTTGGGAGCAAGTAAATAAATAAATACAAGCAAATTTTGTCTTGTTCATCACAGCAGATGGAAGATATATTCACATATATAAGCCACATAACAAATATAACCCAAACATCCTCAATTACTTCTGAATTCTCTCATTCTAAAGGCTTCCCTCTTACTTTGTAGGCATTTGGTGGAGTTTTCCTATCTACTAGTTTCCTGTTCCAGTTATTTTTGACACGTCAGTGCTCTCAGAAAATGGAAAACTGCCTCTCACCATGGTTTGGTGATTAAGATTCTAAATATAAGTAAACATAACCCTAAGCATTTCCACACACTAGTGAAAGGTGAAGATGTAAGATTAAACAACCCTGGAGTGGTCTTCCCTACATTTGTGTTTTTGTTTGTTTCTTTTATATTTGATTGTTTGAAATTTATATCCATCTAATTTTCAGCATTGTGAATTATGCATGTAAATTATGAGAATGGTTCTCAATCATATCTTCCAATTTTTTGCAATCTTTCAATTTTTTAGGGCTACCTAATCAATAAACTCATTCAGCCCAAAAGCTATTTTCCTTCTGCCATCAAGCCTCCAGAGACCTATAGAGAAAACATCCCCAAATGAAGCAAATGCTGACAGCCAATACACTCCACATCACTCAGGGTGCCTGAATGCAATTCACACACGGTTTGTCATAGAAGATTGGAAAAATCTATGTAACACCAACATATTCCTACATAACTCCACATGCAAACACCAACATGTATGATTATTTCTCAGAGTATTATTCTTCTGAGATAGGGATCAGAATGGCATCACATATATGTGTTGTTGTAAATGAGGAATATTTTTCAGTCCATAAATATGTTCACTGAGAATATGAAACAAAATGAAAATTTATCTCCCAATTTTTTAAATCAGAGTTCTAATGCCAAATATTCTGAACCACCCACCTACATTTGTTAAAATCAAGTTTCTCTGGATCACTTGCTCTGTGGTAGCAACCTTCTACTGTGGCCCTATTGTTTCTTATATCCTGAGATTCCTGCTTTATAAACTTTCCTCCCACATCTTAACAGTGTCAGTCTATGTGATAAATAAGATACAGCAAAAGTGACGGTATGTTACTTCTGAAAAGAAGCCATAGAAGACCTAGTGATTTCAGCCTCGTGCTCTTTCTCTTGGATTGCACACTGTGGAGAAACTCCCTACTGTTGTTGAGAAGGCATTCAGACTTCCTTGTGGAAATGCTTGTTTGTGAATAGCAAGTGAGACCAAGAATCAGGAACTGAGGGCTGCTACTAATGACCACTTGAATGAGCTTGGAAACAGGCACATTTGCCCAGCCAAGCCTTGGATGACCGCAGTCTTGTCCAATATATGAGTCAACCGCATGGAAGACCTTGATCCAGAATCACCCAGCTGAGTTGTTCCTAAAAGCTGACTCTTAGAAACCAAAAGACAATAATAGATACTGCTTGGGGCCATCAAATTTTGGAGAAATTTTTATGCGTCAATACATAAATTAATAAACTTCCTTTCCTGATATCAAATGATTTAAAGTGGATATTTTATCATTTATTTCCCTAAACCAATACACTCTAAAGTTAATTATTACACCTCCTTAAAGTGTAAATTAAGGAATTTTTAAACTCAATAATCTATAAGATCTTATTCCAGGAATACATGATTAAAACGATGTCACAGTCCCATTGGCTCCAGAGGTTGGCTCAGGCGGCTCTTCTTTGAAATTGAGTCACATACACACATGCAAGCATACAGACACACACAGCTGCAATTCATTGATTTGTTGATATATTTTTTAGCAAGATATCAAACTGGGATTAAAATAAAAATAAAAGAAGATGGAATTCATATGAAGTTTATCATTTGTGAAATGAAATAACTTTAAGAAATTCCTCAATGCTTTAATTATTTTATATTGAAAAATCTCTGCATCCCTCCTCTACAGATTGTTAGCACCTACAAAATTAAGTGGTTGAGCCATTTTTCAGTGCCAGTTTTCTCTTTATTTGAGAGATAAAGACTGAACATGACTCATTCAGTGTCATGTCTCCCTGGTAAATCCTCAAGGCAGCTAAATAAACTGACACTTAGAAAACACTGTGGTTTAACAATCTGTTCATACATTTTGCAACATTCCATGAACATACTGGCAATGCCAGCTTCTGGCTAAATGGAGATCTCGCACATGAGAAGCATGGCTCTAGGCCTCTAATTTTAATCTCCCAGATTGTATGTTGGCCTGAAAATCTCCACTTGCTAAGTCAAATTTACCACATCTATATTCAAAGGAGCTTTTAGCCAATGTTCAATGATTTTTTTTAAATTTTTATTTATTTATTTATTTGGTTTTTAATTAAATTCTTTTATTAGTACATTGTTGGTATACAACACAATTACATTTCTCATTGGGAATTGTACCTTTACATAATGCATCTTGGTTCTTATTTATTCCCCATTCCTAGCCCTCCCTTCAC
>NW_004624759.1:19541350-19574540 GCF_000247695.1 Heterocephalus glaber
ATTAGCTTTGGGTTTGTCTTGCTTTTCTTTTTCTAGGAGCTTAAGATTCAGCATTTGAGCTCACTCTGTTTTCCTAGTGTGGGCATTCACTGCTATGAATTTCCCTCATAGAACTGCTTTCATTGTGTCCCATAGATTCCTGTATGTTGTACTGGCATTATTATTTAATTGCAAAAACTATCTAATTTCTTCTTTAATTTCCTCTGTGATCCATTGGTTGTTCAGGAGAATGTTATTCAATTTCCATGTGTTTGTGGGGTTCTTGCAGTTTCTTATGCTATTGATCTCCAGTTTAATTGCCCTATTGTCTGAAAATAAACATGGGATAACTTCAATTCCTTTGCATTTACTTAACCATGTCCTATGAACTAGTATGTGGTCTATTTTGGAGAATGACCTGTGTGTAGCCAAAAAGAATGCATATTCTGATTTTGTGAGGTGAAACACTCTGTAGACATCTATTAAGTCCATTTGTTCAAAAGCTTGGTTCAGTTCTAGTATTTCATTGTTGATTTTTTCTCTAGATAATCTGTCTATTTGTGACAGTGGGGCATTGAGGTCCCCCACTACAATTGTCTTAGTGCTTATTTGGTTTTCATGTCCCTTAATATTTGCTTTGTATTGTTGGGGGCATTAGTATTTGGTGTATATATATTTATGATAATCATCTCTTCCTCTTTGATTGTTCCCTTTACAAGGATATAGTGACCTTCTTTGTCTCTCTTAAATAGTTTTGGTTTGAAATTTACTTTGACTATAAATAAGGTAGATACCCCTGCTTTTTTCTGGGTTCCTGTCACTTGGAAAACTGTTTTCCATCCTTTTACTTTCAGTCTATGAGTTTCTTTTTGAAATTCAAACACTGAGTGTCTTGTATACAGCATATTGTTGGATTTTGCTTCTTAATTCATTCTGCCAGTCTGTTTCTTTTGATTGGTGAGTTGAAGCCATTAACACTGATAGTTATAACTGATATGTATTGACTTACCATTCTCATGTTATTTTCCTGTTGTTGGTTCTTTTTTATTTTTCCCCCTCTCCTTTTAATTTCTTGTCTTGCCTGATGGATTTCCTCTGTTGGGCCTCATGGACCTTCATTGTCTTTTTCTAGGATATTTTTTAGAATTGTTTGGAGTGCTGGTTTGGTATTTATGGAGTTTCTCACATGTTCTTTGTCACTGAAGTATCTTATTTCCCTATCAATTTTGAAAGATAGTTTTGCAGGATACATCAGTCTAGGTTAGAGGTTATTTGCTTTTCGGGCTTGAAATACCTCACCCCAGCCTCTCCTTGACCTGAGAGTTTGTGTTGAAAAGTCTCCTGTGATTCTGATGGGCTTTCCTTTGGATATGATTTGTTTCTTTTCTCTAACTGCTTGTAGTATTTTGTTCTTATGTTGGGTTTCTGGGATCTTCATTATTATATGTCTATGTGCAGATTCTTTTTTACCAAGGCTAGTTGGAGTCCTATATGCCTCACTAATCTGTGTGTCAAATTCTTTTGCTCCATTTGGGAAGATTTCTGTCATTAATTCTATGAACATTTTTTTTACATCATTTGTACTTTCTCGTGCTTTTTCATGGACTCCAATCTGTCTTACGTTATTCTTCTTTTTATCATCTAGGAGCTGTTGGATTGATTTCTCATGGTACCTTACTAGTTTTAAGAGATCTCTCTTTTTTCCTGGTCACTGACTGCCATTTGGTCTTCTATATCTCATATCCTGTCTTCAGATTGGTTCAGTCTGCTGTGTATACTTTCAATAGAGTTTTTAATCTCCTGGATATCTGTTTGAATCTGTTTCACGGATTCCATTTCTTTCCTATGTTGTTTGTTCATGATTTCCATTTCTTGCCTATGCTGGGCATTTGTGGCTTCCATCATGGTCCTGAACTCATCTATCTTTTTTTAATCTGTTTCCGTTCTAGAGTCTCTAATCATCTCTTTCATTCTTCTCACCATTTCTGTAGTTACCTGGGAAATTATTTCTGATTTGAATTTTTCTAGAGCCTCACTCATCTGTTTTGTACTTCTTGTGCTATCAGTTCGGGGTGTGCAGGTGGTTGATTACCAGACTTTTCCACCTCGTTTCCCCCAGAGTTTGTATTTGGTGAGCTAGAAGTCTGGGATTGAACCTTGCTTAAATGTCTTCTCATTTCTATTTTTGTTGTTGGTACTGTCCTTAGTTTAGTTCCTGGGTTGATACTTCCAATATTGGTTATTGTAGGTATCTTTGTTGCTTGTATTTAGAACCCTTATGAAATGATTGCTTCTCAGAGGTGTCTTCCAGATATAGCTGGTCTTAAGAATTTGTGTCTCTAATGACTCTCAGACAATCTCATTTTCATTATACCAGAAGGATAACTGATTAGATCAATAACAATAACTTAGCCCAAGTGATACAATCAGCAATAACAATAATATAAAGTACAGCTTAGAAAATAACAATTTGTGGTAGTTATTAATCTATCGTCTTTAAGTGTGTGAATTAAAGCAAAATCAAGGACCAGCCCAAAATATGTTTATAGTGAATAGACTCTTCACTATAGCATCTTAACCCTTTGAGATGGGGACTTAGAAGGAGTTGGGGGGGAAGGGATAGATAGGTAGAAGGAAAAGGAAAATTTAGAAGTGAGACCAGAGGACACAGAAATATCATGCAAATTCTAGGAAACTGTTGAAGACAAGAGGAAAAGACAGAATGAAAGAACAAAGACAAGAACAGGACATCGTATAGCAATAGGGAAGCTAGAAACTGTATTTACTTTCCTTTGAAACTAATGACAATCAAGAGAAGGAAAAAGTGAGAGGAAAAGAAAAAGAAGAAATTCAAATTAGGACAGCAACAGGAACAAAAAGGGAGATGAAGAACAATGTTGGAGAGCAAGAGAGTGAGAGTGAAAGAGAGAAAGAAAAGAAAAAAAGGAAAAGAAGAAAGAAAAACATTGAAAAGAATAGAAAAAAACAAATAAAAATTTAAAATGAGAGAAAAATAATTTTGAAAATAAAAAATAAAAATGAAGGGCCTCCTTCAGGGTATGTCTCTGCTGTCACAATAGACAATGTGGGCCTCAGTGTGCAGGTCTAAGTCAATTAGTCTCAGCAAGCTAGCAGGAGACCCTTGAGATTCAGGCTGATTTCTGGCTGCAGGGCCCAAGTTGAGCTCCCTGACTTCCTGCAGGGTTGAACTCTGCAAGGTTTTACTGTAGGTTCCAGCTGCCCTTCCGCTGAAGATAGTTCAGATGGGAAGTGATGATCCCTCCAACTTACCAACTACTGTGGTCTGGTGTGCCTTTATTGCAGAGATTCTCTTCACTTTTCCAGTGGGCTTCAATTTCCATCAAGTAGCCTGATAGAGGCCCTCTTTCTGTTGTTCATTTCTTCTCTATCTTCTGGAGCTGAGGACAATGGCCTTTATGACCCCCTGTGCCTCTGGGGTGTGGATCCAGGTACAGGTGCAACCAGGAGGCCAGAGGCAGGGGGTGCTGCTGGAGTGGTGCTGCTGGTGCTGACATGGCTCCACTCCTCACCAGTCTCCCCCTGGCTGGGAAGCCCAGAACAGGGTGGTATTGCTCGGAGTGCTCCAGGAGGTTCCACTCCTCACCTGTCCACCATTGCCTGGGAGACCCAGAATGGGGTCTTCACTAGATTCTTGAGAGTCCAAATTTACAAATTAGATCTTGGTGGATTACTAGGCCCTTTCTGAAAAGATGGTTTGTATTTGAAGGGGTCTGTTTCATTCATTTAAATAGAAGTGCACATAAAAGTTATATAAATTCATACCAAGCCTAATTTACTTGTTCTGTATTATCTAAGATTCTGGGAAATGTGAAATTTAGTTATCACTTTTGCCTACTAAGAGCACTATAAAGGAGACAAAAAGCAGTGCCCAAATTACACTGTACTGATGGAAAAGAAAACTATTATTAGAATCACAGAAATTCACACAAAATATAGAAAAGTAACTAAGAAGACAAATTTTAGATTTTATAAATATTTAACAGAAGGGTTATATTTTTACACATTATTTTATAGGGCATAATCATCTTTTTCTGTTTGAGAAATGAATTTAGTGTCTAAGGAGAAAGCATAACATCTTAAAGCTGCTTTTCCTACCCTGGCTGCCAGACACGGCTGTGTTGCATCCCTTGCTTTCCTTTCTCACCTGTAGGATCAGGCTTACAGGTGCACCAAGACCCCTTCAAGCAGCTAAGGAATTCTATCTGATAACATCTTGATCTGAATCTTTATCCAAGCTGCTCTACCTCCTCCCCAACATCCAGATCCTTGTTTACACCCTGGCTTAATTTCCAAACTCTTTGGTTGATTGCATTTCTGTATGAGATTTACAGTTTGGATTCCAATACCATTTTGCTTTAGTTTCTCAAGTTCTGGCATATTTTTATTTCTTGGATTATTTTGTCTATCAGTTCCTTCCTGCTTTAGGTGAAGTTCATGGATGTGACTCTTTCTCCATTTTGACTTGAGTTTCTATACTTATTTATTATACTTGCTTATATTTTCTGAATTTAACTTACAAGCATTTAATGCAAAGTGAAATGAGGCTCAGAGAGATAAAGTAATCACCCGCAAAGCCACACTGTCAGTAAAGAGCAGATGACTGGGTTTATGGTCTTGCCTACATCCCAACATGCTTTCTGCCCTAGACCTGGTAAAAGCCAATGCTGAGAGCCACACTCTGTACTAACAGCAGAGAGTTCACTTCTCCTGATTGCCATCCTCCAGTTTCATCTTTCCATACTGTCCTCAGTCAAGTAAAGACACATGTGTGAAAATAGAAAACTGTGATACCAAGATCCTCCTAAAAACTTAAAGACCTAGTGAAGAGCTGCTTGGGCTTAACAAAATCTACATCAATTGATGGTTTATTAAGTGTTATGGCTTGTATCTTGATGGCCCCCCAAAGCCTAATGCACTCATAGGTGAGGCTTTTCAGAGCTGGCTGGATCCAGAGTGTGTGATACTGGGATTAAGGGTGTGTGGTACTAAATTATTCCACTGATAGGTTTAGCATAGGTCTGGGTATGGATAATTGAAAGGCCCATCATGGGTGTGGGTGGCACTTTGCAGCCTGAAAGGGATAAAAGAGAAGGGGAGGCACTGCTGCTTTTGCTGCTTCTGCTTGCTGTTTTTCTATCTTCTGCCTGCTTTGCTGTGGACTGTTTCTCCTCTGCAATGTTCCTCTGCCATATTACCCTGCCTTGGAGCCAGCTGACTGTGGACTGAGACCTCTACAAACTGTGAGCTGAAATAAACCATTTCTCCTTTAACTTGTGGATGTCAGGTGTGTTTTTCAGCAACAAGAAAAGTAACCAAGACATCAAGTAAACAGCATAAATCTGCATAGTTCTACAGAGGGGTGGTTCCAAATATTTCTAATAAAATATCTTCATAATCGAAGAAGAGTTTCAACTTCTGTTGATTTAATGATTTAACTGAGTAAAATATGATTGTGTTTTGTTTTGTTTTGTTTTACCCAATCATAAGTAATGTCATCTGGCTGAATCATCAGAATTAGGAGATCAATTTAACTGATATATTTCAGCTTTGACATTTCTAGGATAGCATGCTCTTTAACAATGGGTTAAACTGGATGATCTGTCCCTTGGAAAAGTGGATATATTATTTAAACATCCTACCACATTCCAGTCTGGGAGGTTCATACCCTTTAAGGACTCCTGCCAAGCCAAAGGGTTCATACCCTTTAAGCAATCCTTTAAGCATTCACAGGACAACTGACTCAAGGAGCGCATCTCAAGGCTTTAAGTCTTTCTTTTTATGTGAAAGTCTTTCTTTTTATTGTGAAAAACACTTACGATATCCAGATTTTGATAATCTACACCCTAACCCAAAGAATATACTAAGTGAGCTCACACATGCATTAAAAATATTTACATAGTGTTGAACAGAGGTAATAGCTGATTTAACCTCATTAAATGGTGTCTGAATAACAGTAGTGAAAAATATTAAAGAAGTTTCCTCAGGATTGATAGATGAAATTAAGAGGCCTTTTCAATGTATTGGCGGGAAACTGGTGTCCCAACTGTTTGTGTTGAGCCTTTCTAAGTTCCACGGCTGCACCACACACCAGGGACAGGACAATGTGACCGTAGTTTCTGCTTTCCAAATGGGAGTTAAATAATATAAAGAAGACAGTCATATTATGATAGGCTCCATTCGATCTGCAATCTGTCCCAGTGTACAAATAAATATCAAAAAGGGCCCTGATCCACAGCTGCTATTTTTTACTTCTTTCATTATCAGGGTCCCAATTGTTGTAAGCTGAGATGATCAGCAGAAGGACAGCACAATATCCAAAGGCATCCACATCCACCAAGGGAAGGAAGGAGGGAGGAAAGAAAGAAGGGAAAGAAGGAAGAAAGAAAGAAAAGAAGGACTAGAGGAGTCCTTTGGGTATCAGTTCAACTCATTAGATCTAGAAAGAAGAGCTGCTTTTGAGTCTCCATCTTGGCAAGATTGCCACAAGGCCATTGTTACTTCTGACACTGCTGCAGAATCAATCTGGGCTAAAGTGGAGAAAAATCCAGCAATGCCATGGCAACGGCAGACTGCTTCGGGAAGGAAGGGGAGACGCTCACTCCAGCAGGCCTGGTAGCTGGCTGAAAGTATGTTACCTCCATATTTGTGAAGGGGGCCCTGGGGTCTTGACACTGGCTCCAGACCCCAGAGCCCCTCTTCTCTGAGGACAACCTCCATTAGGGAAGACAGCAAAACAAGCCATAATTAGAGAGACTGGGTACACAGAGCCCAGCGTGAAAATGCAGACAAGTGTACTTGCGGTACTTACTTCATGACTAACAGCTCTCATTCCTGTGCTGCAATGTGATAGTTCACCCTAGGATGTCAGAGAGGGAACATCAGGCAATGCTACTCTTATACTGACAGGACAATTATTCAGGAATATGCTCCTAGAGAACTCTCCTACCCTCCCCACAAAATATTAGCATCCTGATTCAATAGAGATACTGAGCTGTTTCTTTCTTTAACATAAAAGGTTTTTTAATATCTTCTTTCAAGTATTCACTCGTGAAGTTTGACCCTTCTCTCTTTTCTATCCCTATTTTATCACCCACCTCTCCTTTCACCAAGTTAATGGTGGTGACAGTAATATACAAGCACCACTGAATGTAACAGAATAAAATAATTGGATGATACCTTGTAAAAGAGTTTAACACAGGGAGGTCAAAGGGGCAAAGACAAATGTGAAAAGCAGAGAGAAGATCTATAAATTTTGTTTCAACCTACTACATTGCCACTTCATAGTCAATTAGATTTTTCTAAATCAAATTAAAATAGGGTGTTAATTTCAGTCTTTCTCTATCCCACCCACCCAAACCCCAGGAATCATAAGGAACCATTATTATTTCTGTATTTTGCATGTCTTCATGAATTTCCACATCTCTGCGATGTATATGAGAACAGTGACCACCTATAGTTACTGAAATGTGCTGTACATGCTGTATCAGCAACAAGCCTTATAGAATACATCCTTACATCAGCGAGAGGCTACTAGTTGTCCCTCAATATCTATTCTTCCCTTCTCTCTCAGAGAAACAGAAATCCCAACTTTTGGCTGGGTACAAGGCCACCTATAATAGAGGTCACTTGGCCTATCTTCCTATGCAGTTAGATATATCCATATTCCTAAATTTGGGCCAAAAAAATGTAAGCAGAAGTTAAGGAAATAAATTCCAAGTTAAGTCTTTGAAGGACAAAGCTTGACTTCCCTCTCTGCATCTCCATCCTGCTTTTGAAAATAATTCTACTGATAAAGCATGTGAGGCCAACTGGGAAAAATCAATATCCTAGGGATAAAGGAGCAACAAAAATGTTTCAAATAACCTCATGGAATATACCCACTAGATAATCCCTGAACCATCTACCTCTTAATAGTATACAGGAAAGAAATAAAATTCTACCTTTTTAAAGCCAGTGCTACTTTGGATTAAATACTTTCAGACTGTTAAATCTCAAAAGCATAATTATATTTACCTCCTGTATTATACTAACCTGGCCCAAAATCTTGGGGCTTTGTGGAAAATTGGTCAGAGATTGCCCCAGGATACCAGAAATTTGATCCAACTAGCCAAGAATCAGTAAGAACTGAGAGTCTAATATGAAACAGAAGGGATATTGCTCACAAAAGGAGAAAGTCAAATGAAGCAGGTCAAGTCTGACAAATTTACACAAAGTAGAAAGCCCCAGGGAGAGTACACAGAAGCTTTCAGACTATGGGAGGAAGAGGTACATAAAGTCGCTGAGGCATGTAGAGGCAGGAGGCTGTGTGGAGGAATTCCATGCCTCCTAATGTGAAATGTGGGAATATTTACTCTGTCCACTAGCTAAAACATTCTGATACCTTTCATACTGAAGTGATCCTGGTTTATGGGCCTGGCTGCATGCCATTGTTCCCTAGCCTTAAAAACATTTCACCTCCATTTAAACAGGAAAATCATGTTCACAGGATGGACAATTCTCATCCTTGCAGTGAACTGGAAGTCCAGTTGGCTAAAGGAAATCTAGACAATTGGGATTTTTCTGAAATCATTAGTAGAGAAAAACTTGAGCTCAGGGTTTAGATGGCACCACCTACTATGATAGCAATCAGCCGCATGTGTCTATGAAGTACTTGAAATGTGGCTAGTAAAAATGAAATAGGATATAAATGAATTCTGAAAACTTATAATGAACAAAAAGTACTTAAAATATCTCATTAAAATCTGTACTAATGGGGCCGGGGATTTAGCTCAGTGGGTCCGGCGCCTGCCTCGAAAGCGCAAGGCTCCAAGTTTGATCCCCGGTACCAAAAAAAAAAAAAAAATCTGTAATTAAACATTGAAACTTTCAGATTAAATAAAATAAATTATTCAAATTAGATTTTTTTTTACTTTATTTAACTAGAAAATGTAAAATGACACATATAGCTTACATTATATTCTTACTGAACAGCACTGGTCTAAACACATTGATCCAGAAGTCTACTCCGTCAGGAAAAGTCACATGTGACCAATTTGACTCTGGGCATTTCCTTTCTGGTTAGATGAGCCCATATCTTTTGAGTTAATGCAAACTCCTAGTCCTGACTATGAGATTCTGTGTGCCACCCCCATATGTGGAGAAAATTTCTGACCAAATTATTGATCTTTTGAAATTGTTAAGAAGCAGCTGTAGTCATTAAAAACTGAAAAATCTACTTAGATTGAAAAAAATTGGAGATATTTTTTATACTAGCTTTTCTCATTGACCTAACTAAATGTTCACTGTAATCTGTTCTACCCTTGTACATTTTATTAGCACAAAGAGAAATGTATCCTTATACTTGATGCAATAGGGCAAGGAATATAGAGAAAATGTAAATAGTAAGCCTTTTTAAAGTAGGAAATTATCTTTCTCCTGCCTGCTCCATTGTGAAAACGCAAACTGGTCATTTGAAAAATGTTTTGAGGTTCCCTAAGAAACCATGGTTCATCTCCACTCTGGCAAACAACTGAACATTTAGTAGAGGGTTTGAAAAGAAGTCAAAAACTATAAGTCCAAATGTGTAGCTTTACCAGATTGTATGTACATGACACAGTTAAGTTGTAGTAAATCTGTATGGTTTACAGAAAACAGGAAAAAACAGTCACTACTCTTTCATGTTGGTGTGAAAATTTAATTGTCTTTCTCTTCTCTTTGGGTCTCGCCTAAATAGCTTTGTGGCTTAGGAAGAAGCCTCTGCCATCCAAGTCTCCAGTGGCTTCTCATTTCCAAGCTAAACACCCTGTATTCTCAAAGAGAATTCCTTCCTTTTGGCTAAACAATATATTAATCAATAAATTAATTATATAATACAGGCTGCAAGCAAGCCTGTTTTTCTCATATTTTTCTTTTTTCTAGACTCCTTTAAACTTTCTACATTAATCTTATTCTTTTAACTTCTGCTGGGATTTATACTTTTAGTGTAACACAAAGAAAAACAATTAGGGTTAAATTAAAACCATGGGGTCTATTGTGAAGAGCAGAAATAAGGAAGACAGGCATGCCAGATGTTAGACTAGAACCCTCATCCCTTTACCAACTACCACATAAAAAATAGTTTTGAGGGAAAAGGAAAGTCAATAAAGATGGCATTGCCACATGGTTATCCATGCAGTTCCAGCCACTAAATTCTCTCATTTCCTCTGTGGTAGGGTGAGCTTGGAAGATAGTTTCATTTCCCATCTTTGGGATGATTCAGTGATTCTGCCTGCCTTTCTTGTTCCCTGTAATCAGATACGCTCCCACTTCTCAGTTTCTGATTTATCAGAGGAAAGATCTAACTAGTGCAGATGGTGTCAAGACCAGCTTTTCCATCCTGTTTTAGTTCTCAGCCCCTTTTTATTGTTCTACATAATCCTGTGAATGTTTTAATCATCTTTTAGCAATGAAAGTTATTAAACATGATTGAATGAAAATATCTCAGGCTTAAAAATTAACAACTGATCTTTTTATAATATATAAGAACATTAAAATGACATTTTCATAGATAGAGACTCATACAATTTAATGTGATTAACCAGTTAACAAAAATGTATGATTTATTAACAAATTCATTTTTAAGGGTTTTCACATCTTTGGTTTTAAAACCCAGTATAAATTTAAGTTTAGTGGTTTTATTGTATTGAGGTTGAGAAAAATGCTACCATGACCTTGAATTATTTTGTTCTGTTTTACAAGAAATGCAACTGACTTATTCTTATAACGTCTATAGTTTACTTTAAAAGACAAAATTTTTAATCATTTCTATGTAAATTACCCATTAAAAACATAGATGTTTACTATTTACTACTAAATGAAAATTCAAATCAGATTTATTTATCATAATATTTTTCTCTCTCTCTAATATAGGCCTTTGAAATATTAGGGAGGCTTTTGTATCTATATACTAGTTGACCAAATAAATACAAATTATATTTATTCAAAGGTATTTTAAAGTGAAGTTACAGAATTATCATTTATGTATTACTCATTAAGTTTTACTTCGACCTTAATAAATTTAATTCTTTCTGAGTTTAACTAATAGGCCATTACATGCATAAATTAAATAATACGTTACTAAGAACACAATAAATACATTGAAGTTATTAATTGTAGATTCTTGTTTTCAGTAATGTGCTAAATTACATACATGAGTGACTCTCTTGATTGAAATAATTAAAATGCTAAGGAATAATTAAGATAATTATTTTAAATGAGTTGCTGACCTGTTGTAAGAGAGGAGTCTACTGATCTCACAAAACAGTTTAAGCCGGACCTCTGTTGGAAAGTAGATAAGGCTGAGACAGCTTTGCCCTGGGAGTTCCTTCTGAACTATAGAGATTTGGGGCTTCCATTTGGATGTGGCTCCCCACACAGGATACAGCGTATAAGGCATAGTCATTCTCTAGAGAATCTAAGAAGTGAGCTCCACATAATCCTGGAATGTTAAGAGGACACCTTCAGTATGAAGTTAAACGAAAAGCAAACATTGGCTTGCAAAAGAGGACAGCAAGGGAACATGTTTATCTCATTCTAGGTATCAAGGGAAGGAAAAATCTCCTGCAACAGTTCATTTTTCAAAATAGTCTCCATACATATTTCATTTCGAATTTATGTTTTATGGTCCGTAAGACTGAAGTGGATAATTCAAGTCAAGTGTTTCTGGCTTTAGTTATGGAAAAATACAATGATATTCACTAAGTATTCCGAAAGCTTTCTTACATTTTCCAGCACCCCTTCAACTGGGCGGGATTAGGTGACTAATTCTGACCAATTGACTGTGAGTGTAAAAGACGCGGGCTATTTCTGGGCACAATGGTAGAGCTGATGAGGCAAGACTGAGGAAGACACGTGTTCCACATAAAGAAGCTATAAAATATAGGAAACTCAATCATCTTCTATGGAAGTCACATGACTTGAAGGGGGTCCCTGGATTTACAATGGACTTTGCATCAACAAGAAATTAGCCTTTGTTGTGTCAAGCAACTGTAATTCCAGACGTATTAGCCTAACCTGACTATCGAATACATTGCCAGGGTGATTGATAGAAGCAGATACAACTAATCTCAGAAAGAATTCAACTTGTACCAGTACTGAGAAACATACCACAGATAAAAATCTAGGAACATGAACAATTCAACAACCAAACTTCATTAACTACAAAAAAGTTACAATGAATGAAATGCAGATGAAACAACTATTAGTAGAAATAGACCGCTAAAACTTTAAATATCATAAATATCCAATGCACAACAGGAAATAACATGACAGCACCCCTCTTTCATCCACAGGGAAATGTTGCAGGTTAGTCCACTGATATCTGAAACCATAAAGAATAATAGACCTTATATACACTATGCTTTTTATGTACATTGATATCAAAAACAAAGTTTAACTTATAAGTCAGACACAATAAGAAATGAATAGTAGTAACTAATAATAAAGTAGGACAATAATAACAATATGTTGTAATAAAAGTTATTTAAAACATTAATTATTTATTTCTGGAATTTTTATTCAATATTTTTGCACCAAAGTTGACCATGGGTATGCAGATAAGGGAGTGGGTTAAGGGCTATGTTGCATTTAAGATACAAAAGTACAGTTAGAAAATTTAATCAAGAAATAAGAAGCTGTAAAAACTATGAAGATTAAAAATGAATTCAATAGAACTAGTAGAAACAAAGCATAACTGAAATTGCACACTTAATGAGTTAAACAGCAAGTTATAAATCGAAGAAGCAAATCTGAAGACAAAGCTAAATAAATCATATAAGATGCAGTCAGGCAAATATGGAAGGAGTTTAAGAGAGACAAAATAAAGGAAGAAGGTATAACATATATCTAATTAGAGTTTTAGAAAGTCAGTAGAATCTGCAAAAAGTAATATCAAATAATTACATACTGTTTGAGAATTGTTGAAATACACCAGTCCTTAGAACCTCTCTGCAACTAATTTTCTTAACAGGTTAAAGACACATCCTAGGCCTGTCAAGTGAAAAACTACAACTTAGGGAGAAGGAGAACCATTAACAGGGCATTCTCAGAAATATGTCTGCTCCCTTCTGGGAGATATATATTCATTCTTTTCAAATGAGAACCAGACACCCAGCAAATTGAACTCTCAAAATGAATGAGAAATAAATACATTTCACACAACAGGAAATTGAGAGTGTTTGCTGCCAGGAGACAGTGAAAGGAAATCTTAAGAAGTACATTAAGCACAGGGAAATTTTGGAAAGTCTATGATGCAAACAAAAAAGAACAATATGTAAATACATTGTTAAATATGTGGCTGATACCATTCAAATATTGGCAAAACCCAAACTAATACACTAAAATCCAATACATTGTAAATTTTTAAAATCCAAATTTAAAATACTAATCAGCAAAAGCTTACAAATTGTAAAGAGAGGTGATCAAATTTGGCCTTTTTATAATTAAGAGGATAAAGGTAAATATTATTATATTAAATACACATGTAGTTATAGGACATATAAATTTTAAATAACCAGAAGAAAGAAAATGGAAAAAAACTCAAACAAAAATAAGAATGTAAGGACAAAAGGGGAAAAGAAATAGAAAAAGATAAAGTGGGGCCAGGGATTTAGCTCAGTGGAATGCCTGCCTGCCTCACAAGTGCAAGGTCTTGAGTTTGATCCCCGGTACCAAAAAGAAAAAAAAGATAAAGTGATACAAATACAAGAGACCTAGTGAGATGGTAGAAATTAACCCAAATATACAAGTATTCTGAAGAAATTATATAAATATATTCCTCCTTGAACATCCAACAGAAATGCTACTCCACACAAAGCCATGCACTCAAGTGTTCTGAGCAGCATAATACACAGACCCAGATACAGTACCAGAAATTTCTCAGACAACCATTCCACAGTAGAATGAAAAATAAATTATGGTATGCAGATGCTCCTTGACTGATGATGGGGTTATAATGAAATAAACCTGTCTAAATTGAACATGCATTTACTAAACCAAACCTACTGCCCATCATAGACTAGCAGCACAGTACACTGTAGAGTATTGTTTGTTTCTCCTTGTTTCCCCTCTTTTTTTTTAATTAAATTATTTTATAGGTACATTGTAGGTATACAACACAATTACATTTCTCATTGGGAATTGTACCTTTACATAATGCATCTTGGTTCTTATTTTTTCCCCATTCCTAGCCCTCCCTTCATGCCCTCCACCCTTCCCTATTTACAAAGATTTTATTTCCATTTTTTCCATTTCTCAGCATTTTTCCTTTCCCTTCTTTCCTTTCCCCTCCCCCTCTCACTACCCCTACCCCTTTGGACCTTTTCTTCCTATTTTACATTATCAATTATTCATTCTAACAGTTGGTACATTTTAGGTATACAATATAATAACATTCATCATTGGAAATTTGCACCTTTACATAGTCTCTCTTGGTTCTTATTTTTCACCCTTGCCCAGCCCTCCCTTCAACCCCTCCAGTCCTCCCTATTTACAAAGATTTTGTTCCTATTTTTCCATTTTCTCATATTAATCCCATTCCCTTCTAGCCTTTCCCCTAGCCCTCCCACCTCCTTCCCCTTTGCCCCTTTTCTTCCTATTTCACATTACCTATTACACATTTAGTCCTTATTTACACTTTCAGTTTCTCACACCAGAGAAACTATTTGGTATTTACACATGTGTGTCCCATTTATTTCACTTAAGAGTATCGCCTCAATGTGCATCCACTTAGCTATAAAAGTCTCTAATTTCTCATTTCTTATGGCTGAGTAGTACTCCATTTTATAAAAAAAAACCCCACATTTTCTTTATCCAGTCTCCAGTGGATGGGCATTTGGGCTGTTTCCAAGTTTCCCCTCTTGACCCTGTGGCTGACTAGGAGCTGTAGCTCAAGCTTTTTCCCAGCCTCATGAGAGAAGCCCCACTATATATACCTAGTCTTGGAAAATACCAGTTCAAAATTCAAAGCACAGTTTCTGCTGAATGCTATGCTTATGCACAATCATAAATTTGAAAAATCATAAATTGAGCCATTATGAGCCAGGGATTGTCTGTACGGTATAAAATAGAATCCCATATGTATTGGAAATGAGCAGCTGACAACTACATGAAACAATAGGGAAGAATCTCTCAAACATGTTGACCGAAAAGAGATAAGTGCAGAAGGGAAAATGGTGTATGAGTCCATTTACTTAAAGCACAAAAGCAGCCAAACGTAACCACGACGTTAGAGGTCAGGATACCGGGAGGAAGAGGAGGAGGAAGAAGATGTGACTTGAAGAGGGAGGGACACTGACAGTTGGTAAGATTTTCTTTCTTTTCCTGGTATAATTACACACATAAGTCCAGTTTTTAAAAATTCATTAAATGACATTCATGATTTATCATTTTTTTGTGTATTTATAAAATTTTAGTAAATTGTGTTAGAAATCCAGCTTCATGTTATTCATAAAAGTCCTACTTATCATTCAAGGAAACAGAAATATTAGAAGTCAAAAAATGGAAAATACCTAGTAGTAGCTAATTGAATGATTAAACAAAATGGACTCTAAGGTTATAAAGCATTACTAGAAATACAGGCATTTGCTAAAAAACTACATGAAAGTTCTAAATTTGCACCTAATATAAATTCAAAATATGCAAAGTGAATTTTGCTAAACTAAAGCTATTGCCAAATTTGCAAATATAAAATATTTGAGTACACGTCTGTCAACAAAGAATCAAGCAGAAAAAAAATACCAATCATGTATAGATTAACATATACAGATAACAGCACAATTTAAAAGCTGAGCTAGTAGACTCATTGTTCCCAACAATAGGAGGATATATATTTTTTCTTCAACATACACTGAATGTGTATCAAAATCAGCCACATATCCTATCATAAATCTGGCTTTGGCAAATTTTAAGAACCGATTATCCCACAGATCTCATTTTCTAGCCAGAAGTTAGTTGAATTAAAAATCATTAACAAAAAAGTAACTAAGAATAAATAAGTTTTATTTGGAAATTTTAAATCCACATACATAATTATATTCAAATATATAAAAACAAGTCATTGTGCAAAGAAAAAATAATGATAAAATAATAAAAATATTGTATGTATGAAAATTCAGAGAAAAATTTACATGTTTATATTATATATGAAGCTTCAAAATTAATGAGTTGCAAATATCTCATGAAAGTGTTTAGGGGTTACCCAAAGAAGGAGAGAAACTTAGCAGAAATTTGTGAAATAAAAATCACAGATACAACAGAGATATCAGCAAAGCCAGAAGTTGCACCTTTGAAAATTTCACTGATAGGTAAATTTTGGGAAAAAATACAGCTTACTAAAATTTATTTTAGAAGAAAATTTCTATAGTCTTTTAAAAATTGAATAAGGCAGGGATGGTGGCAAATGTCTATAAGTCCAGCACTCTGAGTGGCAGAGGAAGGAGGATTACCAGTTCAAGTCCAGCCTGGGATACATATCGACTTAGCAAGATCCTATATCAAATCAAAATCTCACTCTTAAATATAGAAGGGAAAATTTTATGCAATTGACACACCAAAACCAGCAATAAATGTGAAATGACCGGTGTGACTATATTCCAAGAAAACAGGAAACTGATTATATATAATTTGCTACATTAATGAGAAAACATGGTTATTTTTCAGCAGATGCAGAAAAAGCATTTAATAAGTGAAAATCCATTCACAAAGAAATCTCTCAGCACATTGGAGAGGTGGTCACTATTTCCTGTTGCTCTCCAGACTCGTCTCTGCCTGTCTCTACCTTCTCCTGGGCTCTGGGGTGTCAACCCCCAAGGACTGCTTCATTTGGCCAAACTTACCCTCAGCTACATGTGGGCGAGGAAACTTTAGGTGGGAAGAAAGGCCAGCATATTTCCACTGAGCTCAGGCTGTGTGACTGCAGCTCACTGTGTGTAGCAATTGCAGGTCCAGGAAAGATAAACATTTTTCTGTTGTGTACCTAAACTGTCTTTTATTCATTTTCACAAACCTGCCCAAGCCTATATAAGTTTCTTTTCAATACTCTTCAAAATCGTATCTTATAAAACCTATGCTATGGGTTGAATTTTGTTGCTCCCTCACATTTATATGTTACCCATAGGACAGTAGAATGTAAGAATGGAAATAAGGTACTAAAGAAAGCAATTAAATTAAAATGGGTCTTTAGGGTGGGTGCAGATCATTAGGATTGCCATCCTTACCAGAAAAGATTAGGACATAGCCATACCCAAAGCAATGCCTAAGTGAGGACGTCATTGAGAAGGGGTCACATACAAACCAAAAGGAGAAGTCACAGACTAAACTCAACCCTGCCAACATCTTGAGCTTGACTTTCTGGTCTCTAGATCTGTAAGAAAATACATGTCCATTGTTTCAGTCATGCAACCTGTGGTATTTTGTTAGAGCAGCACTAGAAAACTGATACAACCCATTAAGGACAACTACTAAAAAGACAAAACAAAACAAAAACAATATAGCAAGCATGATAATTAATAATGAAGTGATAAATATATTTCCTCTATTTTGAGTAAGAAAAAAGGATTCTCTATGTCACCTGTTCAACATTACAGTAGAAGTCCTAGCCAGTCTAGACAATAGGACAAGGTAGTAAGACAAAAAAGAAAAAGAAAAAATAGAATTAAAAGTATAAAAATTGGAAACAAATGACTGAAACTAACACTGTTAATCAAACAAATTACTCTGATTTGCAGACATACGAAAAGACTGTCTTTTGTTTTTTAGGAGGTTTTTTTTTGGTACCGGGGATCGAACTCTGGACCTTGAGCTTGCGAGGCAGGTGCCAGAACCACTGAGCTAAATCCCCGGCCCTGAAAAAACTGTCTACATGGAAAACCCAAAAGAATTTACAGATAAATTATTACAGTAATTAAGTTTATCCAACTTGCTTTTTTACAAAATAAATATGCCAAAATTAATTGCATGTCTACATTCCAATAATAATCAGTTTAAAAGGTTAACTTTAAACATTAGCTATCACAACAGCAATAAGATGGAATAACTTAGGAATAACTCTAACAAAAATCTATAAGATTTTATGAAAATAAAATTTTTTAAGGCAGCAGATATGAAAAGATATACCATGACCTAGAAAACGAGAACTCAATATCATAAAATGAGTTTCTCCCTATATTCCTTAGTGGTAATCCAATCTCAATAGATTGTTTCTTAAAATTTAGCAATCTCACTCAGAAGTATTTATGAAAGGGATGAGAGCAAGGCAAGTTAATATACTTCTGCCAACCGTGAAGGCTTATTATAAAGCTATAGTCAAAATAATTAGTGTCAGAACAAAGATTGACAAATAGAACTTGGAATGGAATGGATTGGACTGGACTGGACTGGGCTAGACTAGATTAGACTAGACAAGACTAGAATAGAAATGTCAGAGAAACTATTTAAAAAGCTCACATGAAAGTGGAAACTTAATTTATGAAAAAAGTAATTGTGATTTATACAACAGTGAGTAAAGAGTGCTTTATAACTGCAAATAGTGTTGGCACAGTTGAGAAAAATTGTTTCCAAGTGAATTTAACATACAATATTAAAGCAAAAACTACAAACAGTTACAATTAAAAATAGAATATATTGTTGACTCCTGGGTAGGGAAGGAAAAACCAGGTACTAGTAGTATGCACAAGGCCCTGAATTCAATCCCCAGCAAAGAAGGAAGGAAAAAGGGAAGAAAAGAAGGAAGGAAGGAAGGAAGGAAGGAAGGAAGGAAGGAAGGAAGGAACTAATATTAAAAACTTCAATCAATCAATAAGAAAAAGACAATTAAAACCCCTCCTCCTAACCAAAAAAGGGAAATGTTATACTGAACATAAGAATAAACACAAATTTTTCATATAAAAAGTAAAAGATCCTTTTTACATTTTTATCAGAGAAATAAAAATCAAAACCACTATGATACCATTTCGTATTTAACTGGCAAAAAATTAGAAAGCTGGTCAATTCCAAGTGTAGGTGAATATATTGAGTAATGTGACCTCTCATCTAGAAAACTTAAAGAAATAATGACAGCCATTTTAGAAAACAACATTGCACTCCCATATACTAGCATTCCACTTCCAAATAAATAACTTAGGAAAATATTTGTACATACACACCGGGAACCGGGAATTTAGGGAAGTATTTGTACATACACATCAGGAATATTATGTTCATAAATAAGCACATAAATATCATCAGCAACAAAATATGTAAATGAAACAATCAGTTTATGTGGTAGACTAGCAATGAACACAAATAAGCCACTTAGACATCATATTATGTGAATGAAAGAAATAATAAAATCAAAGAGAGGAGATGGGCTTGGGAATATACTTTTCCAGGTTACACCTCCAGCAATCTACCTCCCATTGGTCCCTACCTCCTCATAGCACATTCAAGCACAGAACCCATTAATGGATAAATCCACTGTTGAGTACAGCACCAGATAACCCAATCACCTTCCAAATACATGAGAGTTTTGAGAGACATTTTAGATCTAAATCATAACATCCAATAATTCAATTTAAAAATGAGCAAAAGACTTGAACTTTAGAAGTTGTGTAAAGACGTGCACATGACCAAAAGGTATACCATATTTTTAAAATGTTGATTTACTCATTAACAGGAAAATGCAAATCAAAACTATGAGGAAATATCACCTCCACCTGTTCTGATGGTTATCAATTTTAAAAAGTGTTATTGAGGATACGAAGAAATCGAAACTCACATTGTTGGTGAGAGTGCAAATGGTGCAGCTGCCATGGAAAAGGTAAGGAAGTTCCTCAGAAAATTAAAAACGGAACTTCCATATGATCCAGGAATCTAACTTGGGATTTTTATCCAGAAGTACTGATATCCAGATCTTGAAGGGATATTAGCACTTCCATGTACTTTGCAGCATGATTCACAATATGTAGCAATAACCTAAATGTTCACTGATGAATGAATGCAGAAATTGTGGCATGCACTTGTAATGGAATATGACTGAGCCTTAAAAAAAGAAGGAAATCCTGTCATATGTGAAAATATGGATGAACCTTGAGAACGTTATACTAAGTGTAACAAGCCAGTCATAGAAAGACAAATACTGCATGATACAAATTATATGAGATATCTAAAATGGTCAAATTCATAGAATCAAAGAGTGGAGGGCAAATGGGAAGCTACTAATCAATGGACATAAAGTTTCTATTAAACAAGATGAATAAGTTCTAGAGATCTTCTGTATAACATTTTACCTCTAGTCAACGAAATGGTAAAAAAATAAAAATAAGCAATGACATGTAAAACAGTAACAAATTGACCTCAGTTATCATGCTTGTGCTCCCATTAGACCCCTGGCTACATTTGCTGCTTTTGGCCCACATGCCAGTCTCTAGCCTGATAGGCACAGAGGCAGCATCACCAGGTCCAAGTTCAGCAATCTCTGCTGGAGGAATCATCTGGAGCTGAGTGGCTCAGAAGAGTCTGTGATTTAACACTTTACTATGTTTATAAATATATGTAAACATATACCTATACATAAAACAGCATAAAATATTTCTGTCTCACATAATATTTTTCACTTTTATAATTGGTACTGGCAGTGAAGATACTTGAGCATTGTTTGTTATTCATTTTTTAACAAATGAAAACTCCACAGAGAGATACCAAATTTTGGCATAATTCTGAGAGATGAAATTGCCTTTTAAAACTAAAATGTATCCCATCACACACATAACGTAAATGTAAAAAAATGCATATGCAAATTAAATGAAATATGTATGTCTTAGTTACTATTCTTGTTGAGACACAATACCTGAAACTCACAAGTTAAAAGAAGAAAAGTTTATTTCAGCTCACAGTTTGTAGAGGCTTCAGTCCACAGTCGGCTGGCTCCAAGGCAGGGGTGTGGCACAGGGTGTCACACAGGAGACAATCCATGCAAGTAGGGTAGGCAGAAGGCAGTAAATCACCAAAGTAAGGGGAGCCACAGACATCGCTGTTCCTTTACATTCCCTTTATATTCCTTCCCTTTATATTCCATCTAAACTACCTGCCTTTTGGGTGGGGCCACCTACACCCAGAGCGGGGTGCCCTTCATCCCAGCATCACATCCTTTATCCCAGCATCACATCCTTTATCCCTGCATCACACATCCTAATTCAACCACCTTTGAAATTCCCAACCTATGACCTCATAAGGCTTTGGGGAGCCATCTCGATACAAGCCATAACAATGTATAAATAGAGAATTTATAGACTATGAAGTGGGCAAATCTATATAAACTTATATAAACCCTGAAATGATCTGCATATATATTTTCATTTTTCAACTTTATGGAGAGGTGCTTAATTATGATTTTCTTTTGTCTATTCTCAATAATACCACTAATTAACATCTTCATTTTCATTTTCACCTCTTCATTACAATTTTAAGTGACTCTCCATTGTTAAAAACAAATGATTGAGACTCTGAAACTTGACGTTTTTCTGACCCTCCCAGTTTGTAGGCCATGCTTCTCTGTGCTTCTGCACTCTAGTCACAATTATCTTCTTAGTACTCACTAATCCTCCAAACCTCTCTTCTATTACTGGAAAGATTCCTAGATCACTCACATTCTCTGTATCAGTCAGAACAAAGTTAAAACACAGAATCAAATAATACAAACATTTCAGTGGTTTGAAATAAACCTGGATTTACTTCTTACTCATAACTAAAGTCAGTTTGCACATTTGTTGTGTTCATAGATTACTTCCTACTTCTGATTGGTATTTGTAATGATAGATATTTTGTATATACTTTAATTTTATTGATCAGCCTATCTTATAATCAAGATATGATGAAACCAACATAAGTGTCCATTAACTAATAGCTGGATAAAGATGTGGTACCTATATACAATGGAATAAAAAAGAATGGAATTCTGTCACTTGTGATAACATGATGAAACTGGAGATCATTGTGCTGTGTGAAATAACCACGGAACATACAAACTCACTCATATCTATTATCTTAAAAAATGATCTCAGCCAGGCCTGCTGGCACACACTAGCTACTTCGGAGGCTGAGGCAAAAGGATTACAACTTCAAGTCCAGGCTGGGAAACACAGAAAAACTCTGTCTCAAAAAAACAAACAAAAGTTGGTCTCATAGAAGTTGAGTGTATAAAGACGGTTACCACATGTCAGGGAGAGTAAGGTAAGGGAGTGACAGGGAAATGTTGATCCGTGAGCACCAAGTTATAGTTAGATAGGAATAAGAAGCTCTGGTGTGCTGCTACACAGTAGGGTGACTATAGACAGCAGTTATGTACTGTATACCTCGAAAAGTAATAAGTAAGGGTACTGAATGTTTTCACCAAGAAGAAATGATTGAGAAGATAGATATATTTAACCTGATTTAAATACTAATGGAGCCAGGTATGTTGTCATACACCTGTGATCCTGGCACTCTAAGAGGCTGAGGTAGGAGGATTGTGAGTTGGAGCCCAGCCTTGGCAGCTTAGCAAATTAGCAAGACCCTGACTCAAGATTTACAAGAAAAATAAGAAATCAGTTAAGGATGTATTTCAGTAAGGAGGCCTTAGTTCAGTCTAGCACCACACACACACACACACACACACACACACACACACATACACACACACAAAGATTAATACTGTACAATGTATATATGTATATTGAAACATCACATATTGTCTTATTGCTATGTACTTTTTTATATTTTTAGGTATGATTTTAATTTTTTAAATAACATATTCAAATCACAGATGTTTTTCTCCAAATACTTCCAAATATTGTCTATCCTTTACTGTTTCTCACCTGAGTAAGTTCCTACAGTTCCTACCAGTCTGCCAAAACATGAATTGTGCAGATTACAGCCTTATCTTCAAGATTCATGTATGTGTGTGCATGATCATTCTCTATCAATTTTCCTAACAAAAACTTTCATCATTTTGAGAGTAAGAATCATATCTAACACTAAAAGTATGTTTTAAAATAAATACTGAAATTCATATTCTAACAACGTATCAAAATCCTTCTTACTTTCTCCACTCTTCACCACTTCAGCATAAAAAATAAGAAATCAGCTAGGGATGCACCTCACCAATGTTCAATGTTCAATTTTTTTCCCCTCTTTCAATTTGGGTAGTTTCTATTACTGTGCCAAGTTTGCTGATACTTTCTCTGCACCACCAGTGTAGTTATTATTTCATATATTATATATTTCAGTTACATGCTCACTTTGTACGTTTTCTATATTACTTAATTTTTTCTTCATAACACCCATGTTTTAATCACATGAAATATACTTATAATAGCTGTTTAACATTTCTGCTTACTAATTATGTCCACTACTTACTTTTGAGTCTTTTTTTATTTATTGACATCTCCCCACCCTGGTTATGCATTACATTTTCTTGCTTCTTTGCATGTCGAATAATTGTTTATTGGCTATCAGGTACCATACATTGTGAATTTCATAGTTTGGATGTTGAACTTTATTATATTCCTATAAAATATTTTTGTACTTTTTCTTAGATGTAGTTAAGTTACTTGGCATTAGTTTTACCCTTTCAAAAACTGTTGTTAAGCTTTGCCAGGGATACTTGGACACTTTTGGTCTAGGTTTAATTTGATTCCACTACTCAGACAACATCTTTTTCAGAACTTCACATGATACCTCATGCATTAAGGGGTCTTTTTATTCCAGCTACTGGAAACAGAAGTTGTTCTAGCTTTGTCTGAGCTACCACATTTATGCCTCTTTCTCCTTTCGTATGGCCCCTTCCTGTGGCAGACTACCATGACCTAAGAGCAGGCTGTAATATGGAGCGGGCATTTTCCCCTCATAATTGGCTATAATGTACTTGGGGCTTGGCCAAAGCCTACATGACTCACAGAAGCATGTCTGATGGTGGGGTGGCCTAGTACAGTTTCTGCACCAACGGCTGCCATGGAGATCTAAGATTTGATTTGTGAAGCAGCAGGGCTCCTAGTTATATAATGATGGTAGCCGAGGACCACCGGGCTCCAATCCACATTCCTTCCATAGAGCTGCCCATCCATTAATTTTTTTCAGTAACTTACTAGTTAACCATAACTGACCTTTGGTGAGTTCTGCAAGTATGTCTGAGCCTCCTTTCTACAATCCTTGCTCATGTCAGCTGATATCACCAGCTGCCACATGGGTCCCTCTACCCTATTTTTACCCAGGCCTGTATAATCAATAATATGGATGGACCTGATTGTTTGTGGTCCTCGCTACATGCTTGGCCTCATCACCATATGCACATGGTCCACCCCAGTTCCCTGCTTTCTATTTAAGTCTTGTTTCTGTGTCTTTCTTTCACCTTGCATCATATTGCCTTGCAGGAGATTGGGACTCTGGGCTGGGGACCCAATACCTTCCTTGTCATTGGTAGTTTCTGCACACACATGCATTGATCAATATTCAACCAAAGATGAGTGGGGCTCTATGCACACCTCCAGACTAGCACTTCCTCTGTCTCTCTTGTTCCCTTTTCCTCTCTTCTCCTCTTGAAAGTCTTCATCCTAGTACTTTGCCTGCAAATTCTACCCATCGTGGTCTCTGTGCATTTACAACTCTCTCTCTCTCTGCCCACTTGGGGAGATGCTGTGCTCCCTTTGGGTCCTGCACTGTGACCTGGAATATCTCTAGGAGTAAGCTGGAGCAATTGTAACATTTGCCTTAGTTGCTTCTCTTTCTCTGGGGATTGCTCCCATACACTGCCTGTTGTCCAGTGTCTATAACCATTGTTTTATATATTGCCGACTGTTCTCTACCTCCACAATTAGTTTTGTCCTTCCCTAGTAGCATCATTTGAGACTGTCTTGCATATGTTATCAAAAATGTAGTAGCCATAGACTCTGCGCTTGAAAATCTGAAATCCAATGTGTCCACAACTGGAGAAACTCTAGGGGTTAAGCTGACTAAATTCCTGTTTTCAAATTCTTGCAGTTTTTAGAAGTACTGTAGATGATGGTTCATTTAATCTCTTCTATCGTGTAAAAAAAAAATGTAATCACAAGCAACTTTTCCTGTCCTAAATTCCAGGACTCTCAACCCATTGGTCTATTCTCTTTGACGAAGTGATGTGTGAATATCTATCACTTGTAACTATGAGGATTAATGACTCATTGTTCCAACCATAAGAGAAAATATTCTTATTGAACTATTGTTAATAATTGCCTTGACTCCTAAGCAGGATTTGACCCAGGATAGGCCCTCCTGCAATATGGTTATCTGTGCCATCTCCACTGCCCTGAGTCTAGAGTTTTTTCTGGAATACATGGTATAGCATAACAAGGTTCTAAGTGTACAGGTGCTGATGTTAGGGATACTTAGTCTTCCTCCTCTGCCTCTTGCTAACCCTAATTTCCTCATATGTTAAATAAGGATAAAAAGAGTATTCCCATCATGGATGTGCTGTAAGATTTAAATAATTCAGAACACTGAGGTGTTTAGCATTCATTCTGAATCTTAGTGAGAAATCATTAACATTCATTGTTGTAACTATTTTATTATATTATGACAAACTTTCCCCTAGAACACTTATTTTTAGCAACAGAAGCTGAATGGGGTCTCTTCTTGAAAATCAAAAACATTATTGTATTTACTTTTACTTAGCTCTGTAGGGTTTGGCAGAATAACCAAGTAATTCTTTGTTCCACTAGAATGATTCAAACTCTCTTTATGCTTGGATACCTGTGAGTTTGTACAGCACAAGAATTTAATGCTGTTTTAATTGAACATTGCAAAAGCTGTATAAATCTTGAATGTAATGTGGAAAAATACATGAAACACAGAGAGAAACAACAGCAGGTTTGAACAAATTATGCCTTTTAGAGATGTTGATTTTGCAGGGAATGGGCAAACTTCTTTCTACAACCTACCATGTGTTTAAATTAAGTAATCTGGCCAATTTTATTGCCCAGCTTAAAAAATCAGACAAAAGCTATAAACTAATACACGCTTAATTTCCTTCAATACATGTCGAGTGTTAGTTGGGATTATTGGCTGTATAATCATACATACATGAAACCACTTGTCACCTTCAAACTACTCTAACAGTTTATTGAGGTCCACTTCAAATCATTGTCCATGAATAGCAATTGAGTTCATTCTTTTGATTCACACTTAGTAACTGCTTCCAGGAACCTTTCCAAATTCTGCATTTCCAGTAGATACTTTACAAGACAGAATCCTAACATCATTACCCAAATATGCCCTAAATTCTGGTTTGGTTGTTAAAGTGCATGAATAAGGAGGGTAATTTATTAGAACAGAGCAACACCTTTCACTCCCCATCCCTTTTATCAGCCCCTGTAGTGGGAAAAACACAGATTATAGTTGTTTCTAAATCTCTCATTTAGCATGACTTTATATTTGGCAGAGAATCAGAGAACATGAAATGTTAGAAAATGTAAGTGTATCTCAGTGAAAACTAGTGATCAAAAATTGAATCATATTAAATAGCAAAGAAAAGATTTACCCAAAAGTCATCTGGGGAAAATGCGAGGAGACAGACTGAGGAACACAAAACATCTTCATTCTAAATTCCAAAGAGATTGCCACCATGTTTTCTTATTATAAAATTTGGATAGCCTTTTAATAGCTATTTATATGTGAATAACATACTCTTGGAAGTTGTGTTATTGCTAATGTAACAAGAGTATGAATTTTACAGATCAATTTTTTACAAGAAGTTATTTATTTATATATATAAGTTGCTTGAGACAGAATCACCATGAATGAAAAATACATAGTAAGAGAATTAGAGATCATTCAAAAGCAGAAAATTTCTCTTCAAAATGGAAAAAATCATGGTCTGTTTGTTACCTTTATATGTGTAATTCAATCTGTAATATGGTATAGAAAAGCCAACTACTCTTTCAAAACCAGTATTTTCTGCTTTTGCACTGACCCATATTTTCTTTTCCAACATGCTTTTTGGTAAAATACAAAAATAAAAACAAAACTGGCTTATAGTTTCATATCATAGGAATGCACACAAACATTCATGGGAGGGTGATGATGAGTGATAAAAAATGTTTATTGAGTGCTTGCTCTTCGCTGGGCTTTATGTGCACTGCCTCACTTGATTGTCACAATATTCATACAAGGTGGGTACTATTTCCATATTTATTTTACAGATGAGAAAAGAAGACCTTCTTTCTGAAAAGAGCAGATCTTTCAGTCACAAACATACTTCATTAATACGGAATGTCATAGGGTGCTTCTTACCTGGTTATGTCCTCATTAGCCACTATAATTGCCATTGAGATTTTTGTGGGGGGGGGGGGTTGTTTGTTTGTTTGTTTTTTGGAGATCTGTGGGTTGTTTTTTTTTGTTGTTTTTTTTTTTTGTACCAGGGATCAAACTCAGGACTTTGCACTTGCAAGGCAGGCGCCACAACCACTGAGCTAAATCCCCGCCCCTATAATTGCCATTGAATAGCCAGTGAGGAATCACTCGACCATTTATCCTTAAACTTAAACAAGGTCTTAACAGAGTTGCAAAGAGGCCTGAATGAAACCCTACTGAGAACTACACTTACAAATGACAATTCATGATGATATAAGAAAAAAGTGATATTGCAGTTTCCTCTTTTTTCCCCCTACAAATCAGATGATGCTGTTTACCCTCTGTATCTAAGAGAAAGTTGCCTGTCCCTAGCTATTCTCAACCCTCCTCTAGTTTCCCCTATTATCTTGGGGGACATTTGTTTCTTCCTTCAGAGACCTTAAAATCACCCATAGTTCCTCAATTTCATGTGTTCAGTGTTTGTTACTAATTTCTGTAGAAAGTTTTGTTTTCCTCTAATTCATTTTCAAAAATACCAGCAGCTCTCTTTTCTAGTTAACAAAAAGGTTCACATGATCCTGCAGCTCTGTCTGTCTCTAGCTTAGTGTTCTCTATCTGTGCCCTCTGTGGTAGTATATTCTCTGATTTCTCCTCTCCTTTGTATTAACACCTGTTGTAAGGAGCCTTCCTTCCTGTTTGGACCCTGAACTGAGAACATTACTGAGAGCAAATTCCAGCTTTTGGGAAACACTATGAACATGCCCCAGCATAAGAATTCTGTATTTGGAAACCAAGATAAGATAAATGCCCATCAACTGGTGACTGGATAAAGAAAATGTGGTTTTTTTATAAAATGGAGTACTACTCAGCCATAAAAAATGAGAAATTAGAGACATTTATAGCTAAGTGAATGCACATTGAGGCAATACTCTTAAGTGAAATAAATAGGACACAGATGTGTAAATACCGAATAGTTTCTCTGGTGTGAGAAACTGAAAGTGTAAATAAGGACTAAATGTATAATAGGTAATGTGAAATAGGAAGAAAAGGGGCAAAGGGGAAGGAAGTGGGAGGGCTAGGGGGAAGGATAGAAGGGAATGGGATTAATATGAGAAAATGGAAAAATAAGAACAAAATTTTTGTAAATAGGGAGGGCTGGAGGGGTTGAAGGGAGGGCTGGGCAAGGGTGAAAAATAAGAACCAAGAGAGACTATGTAAAGGTGCAAATTTCCAGTGATGAATGTCATTATATTGTATACCTAAAATGTACCAATGATTAGAATGAATAATTGATAATGTAAAATAGGAAGAAAAGGTCCAAAGGGGTAGGGGTAGTGGGAGGCACAGGGGAAAGGAAAGAAGGGAAAGGAAAAAATGATGAGAAATGGAAAAAATGGAAATAAAGTCTTTGTAAATAGGGAAGGGTGGAGGGGGTGAAGGGAGGGCTAGGAATGGGGAAAAAATAAGAACCAAGATGCATTATATAAAGGTACAATTCCCAATGAGAAATGTAATTGTGTTGTATACCTACAATGTACCAATAAAAGAATTTAATACAAAAAAAAAAGATTACCTTCTTCACTACTTTGAAACCTAATACCTGAACGTGATATGACTATGCACAGGAAAATTATTTCTAAAGTAACTAGGACAAGGTTATTATTAATAAGTAATTTTGTACCTAAATACTAGTTGGACAAAGTTCCACTCTTGATTCCATGTTGCAATCCTAAAGTTGGACAAATTACAAATCAAGAAGCTGGGACTTTGAGTCACTAGACCACTAATGTTCTAGGTCTACAGTAAGATACCCTGAATTCTGTGCCATGTTAGAGTGTTCATTGTCTCCACCTAAGAGAGAAGTGTTTTGGATGTACTTTAGAATGGTCCCAAAAATGCAGTGCATTCTCTTAACAGCTCCTAATGAGAACCAAAGGACAAAGTTCAATTTTGTAATATGAGTTTAGAACAAACTCATTTTAAATAGGAGAGAATATGTTGTAATTGTTTTTGAATGCAATGAGTTGGTTTTAAAAATTATCACTATTGAGAAAACCTGTGGAAAAGGAAAACTTGTGATGTATCAGTTATGCTAGGTAATTCTTTTCCCTTTTTTGAAGTTCAAGTACCTTCACACATGAAGAGGCATCTTTGTGGCATTGCTGAGTTTTTAGCTATGGTTAAGATAAAACAAAACAAATTATTTGTATTTGTACAACATCTTTCATCTGGGTTCTTTGCAGAACTTCCAGTACAGTCCCCTTAATCTCCCCAGTGTTTTATTGAGGTATGCCTACTGGTTTATTCCTTAGGAATTTACATACTATGTAATTAATTGGCAATAGTCACCCTTATGAAAATAGGATCCTAATTTTGTGACTGTTTTCTGGCATGTTCAATGTTTCCTCTTTTTTATTGTTTGTTCTCAGTTATTCCCAAAGCAATTTCATCATTAATTTTTACTTTCAATCTATTTAAATGTGTATCTTTTTGAAGACTTATTTTTACCAACCTGAATTATACAGCCTTGTCATGGTGCCCACATTACTTTAAATCTGTGTTCTCCAAAATGAACTTCCAAACTCTGGTTTGGACAAAGTCCTTTGCTCAGGCTGATATTTTCAGTTGTGTTTTAATGGAACATTTTTTTCCTTTCAATAGTTTTGAGCTTCCTAAAAAAGCACATAGGTTTTTCAAGAAATAAAGGTAAATGATATTATTTTACTACTCTGTTTAAATTTGGTCATTCATAGGTTCCTTTCTAGCACTTTCTTATTCACAGAGACTCACTGTCACACACACACACACACACACACACACACACAAGTGCTCACAAGTGCTCTTACCTGTATTCTAGAACAAATTGATGTTGAGTTTAAAATTAAAAGTCTGGCATCTTGCACCAAAAATCAGCAGACCTTGAGGGATCGTAGAAGTGTACACCAAAAGGATGAACAATTTTACATAGATTTGGAGGCCAAGACAATCCTATCTTGTCTCTCCAGTTTGAAACCTGATATCTAAATCTGACTGGTGTGACCATGCACAAGAACAGTGGCAGCTTTTAAAACAATATGGATCCAAATAATTCCTACTCTTTCTATACACCTCTGTAGCACCCAGAGATTAACTCAGTAAAGAACTGGGTGATCACTCTTTTTGCATGGCTTGAGTCAGTTACTAAGGGAGCCAAGAGTCTGAGTCTATAGACACCTGGATAGTCCTCCAGTGTAGCCCTACAT
This sequence comes from Heterocephalus glaber, assembly GCF_000247695.1. The sequence goes on from NW_004624759.1 coordinate 19,571,965, forward strand.
TATAGAAAGTTGTAGGGCACAAATAGGCATAGGGGATCATTATCTGAAATCTCCATAGAAGGGGAAAAACTCCAAGCAGAGAACATTGGCAACTCATTCTACATGGTTATTGTCCATCAATAAGCAGCATGCACAGGTGCACCTCACTTGTACATAGTTTCTGAGTGGCCTTGCTCACTCATAAAATGTTAACAACCATCTTTATGCTGATATTCCTCCAGTTCTGATCTCCAATTATGAATTCCCTTCTCAAATTCAGGGCCAAATAGCCAATAGTCTACTATTATTATGATTCCAATTCCTCGCTAAACTGAGCTCCCAATCTCTCCTATATCTGCTCCTCCCTCTGTATTCTGTATGCCAGGCATCATTATAGCAATATAGTAGTCAAAATCAAATTCTATAGCCATCCTCAATTTCATCCTCTCTACAGCTCCAATACACCATTCACTCCCCCTCCAAAATCACATACTGAATCTGCCCTTCATCTCTACTCCATTGTCCCAACCATCATGGCCAATCAGGTTCACATCATCTCTAGCTCAAAGAAATGTAATAACTTTCTAATAAGTTAGTAAACTAACTTTCTAACAAGTTAGACTCTAGTAAGCTAGTCTCCTGGCCTCCATTCTTACTTCTCCCCTGCCAGCCCTCCAGACTTGTCTCTCCACTGTAAACAGGTGCTTACAGTTCCTCCAAGGCTGTTTGTTTGTTTGTTTGTTTGTTTGTTTTAGTACTGGGGATTGAACTTGGGACCTTTGGGCTTGCAAGGCAAGCGGTGGAAACACTGAGCTAAATCCCCAGCCCTCCAAGGCTGCTTTTACTCTTACACCTGGGGCTGCATATACAGTTCCCTCCAGGTGGACTCTTCTGATCTACTACCGATCCCTCAAATCTCAGCCTAGATATCTCTGACTTTACCTCCAAATCTAAATGCTTCCTTTATGGTTCCCAAAGACTCACTACTTTCCTTGTTACAGGATTGAGCTAGAATTCCTGCTTGCTTGTTTATAGTCCCAGGAGACTGCAGGCTCCTTGGGACCCAGAACCTGACCTGCCTTGCTTACCACTACATCCCTTGCAGGTGGCCTGGTTTGGGGCATAGTAAGTATTCACCAAATATTTATGATCTCAGAAGAAGAGAGAATGAAAGTAGGAAAAAAGAAAAATAGGAGGAGGGAGATTAGATATAAAGCCAATGGCTTTGTAAATATGTATGTAAATGTAAATAAATGTATAAGTAAATAAATCCCTGAAATCAGGGTTCTTTTTCTTGTTATTTGCCTCTCTATTATAAAACTATTATAAAGAAAATTATAAAATTATAAAGAAAAAATAAAGTCTATATTAGTATTTTTTCCTTTTCTCATATTTATTCCTTTCTCTTCTTTCCTTTCCCCTACCACTCCCACTTCCCCTTTCCCTTAGCACCTTTTCTTTCAATTTCACATTATCTATCATACATTTTTATCCTCATTTACACTTCATTTTCTCACACCAGAGAAATGATTCAATATTTACACCTGTGTATCCTATTTATTTCACTTTAGAGTATGGCCTTAACGTGCATCCATTTAGCTATATATGTCTCTAGTTTCTCATTCTTTATGGTTGAGTAGTACCCCACTTTATTTTAAAAGAAACACACATCTCCTCTTTATCCATTCTCCACTTGATGGGCAATTGGACTGTTTCCAAGTTTTAGCTATTGCAAACTGTGTTGCTATAAACATGGGTGTGCATATATCTCTGTGGTATGATTCTTTTAATTCTTTTGGAAAGATACCCAGCAGCAGAATAGCTGGGTCAAATGGGATCTCTAATCCTAGTTCTTTGAGTTATCTCCACACTGATTTCCATAGTGCTTGCACCAGCCTACACTCCCACCAACAGTGGAGCAGGATTCCTTTTTCCCCAGAGCTCCACCAGCATTTGCTATTGGTTGATTTTTGATACCAGCCATTCTTTCTAGGGTGAGGTGGAATCTCATCATTCTTCTCATTTGCATCTCTTGAAAGACCAGTGATGTTGAACATTTTTTCATATCTTTATTTGCTATTTCTACTTCTTTGAGAAATGTCTGTTCATTTCAGGTGCTCATTTTTGCATCATTCTTCAAATTTGGGAGGTCTGATTTTTTTTTTTTAGGTTCTTTATATATTCTAGATAGTAAGCCTTTGTCTGAGGAACAGCTGGTAAGAATTTTTTTTTCCACATTGTGGGTTGTCACTTCATGACTTTGGTGGTTTCTCTCGCTGTGCAGAAGCTTTTTAATAAAATGAGGTTCCAGTTGTTGATTATTTGTGCTATTTCACATGCAAATGAGGTTTTGTTCATAAAATATTTTCCTTTGCCAATGTCTTCAAGCGTTCTACCTAACCCCTCTTACAGCCAGGTTAGTGTTTCTGTTTAAATCTTTGATCCATTTTCAATTTAGTGTAGTGCATGGTGAGAGCTATAGGTCTAGTTTTAATCTTTGGCAAGTTGAAACCCAATTTTTCCGCCAGCATTTATTAAAGAGGCTATCTTTCCTCCAGTGAGGGTGTTTGGATCCTTTGTCAGAGATGAGGTGGCTG
>NW_004624759.1:19618224-19650931 GCF_000247695.1 Heterocephalus glaber
TGTAAATAGGGAGGAGTGGAGGTGGTGAAGGGCGCACAGGTAATGGGGGAAAAAATAAGAACCAAGATACATCACGTACAGGTACACGCACCCAATGATAAATGTAAATGTATTGTATACCTAAAATGTACCAATAAAAGAATTTAAGGAAAAAAATAAAGTTTATGTTGAAAGGTCTGCTATAGTTCTAATGGGTTAGCTTTTATATGTGATTTTTTTTCCTTTTTTCTGACAGTTTAAAAAATTTTTTGTTAAACATCTGGCAGTTTAATTATAATGTGTTGGAGGAGCTTCTTCGTTGCAGTTGTTTGATGTTCTGTAAGCCCCACTTATTGTATGTTGAACTCTTTTCTCTTTCTTGGCAAGTTTACTGTTAGGAGATCTGTAAACAAATTTGTTATTCCACATGTGCTGCCTTCCTGTTTCCATCTAACTCCAGTTAGCCTTACATTGGTGTTCTTAGTATTCTCTAGTAGCTTTGGGATGCATTTATCTGTTTTTATTGTTTATAAGTCTTCTTTGAATAATTCATTGTAATTTAACATTTTGTCCTCAGTGTCACAAACTCTATCTTCACATTGATCATTTCTGTAATTTTATAAATTTCATAGAATTTTTTTATATTTGGTATTTCTTTCTGTTTGATTCTATATCTTTGGTTAATTTGTCATTTGTATTTTGAACAGTTTTAGTCAGTTCTTCCAATTTTTTGTTTCCCCAAAATTGACATTGGTCATTTTGTATGACAATTCTGTAAACTTTTAGATCATTTCCCTCTTTGAACTCACCAAGTTTCTTTAACTCCCCTTTAATCAATTTGTAAAGATCCACTTCCTGATGCTTGCTCTCCTCTGCATCAGTGCTCCCTGGGTTTACCTTGGGAGAAATAAAAGCAAATATATATTTTGTTTTGTTTTCTTTTTTGGTGCTGAGGCTTGAAGTCAAGTAGGGTAAGGAGAGGTTGTAATGAATATAAAGATCTCTTTATATGATACTGTAAGATATGCCTTTCACTGATGTGTTTTCAGCTTTATTTGTGCAGAGTTAGTATTTACCCCTTCAACTATTTAATGTACATATGACCACTATGCCAAAAAGCCTGAGTGTTCACACAAGTCCCTTCTTGGCTTAGTTGCAGTCTGACTGCCGATGGCCTCATCAAATGCCCCTCTCTTGCTCAGCATTCAAAACCTGAACAAACCCAGTCTTAAGAATTCTCCCCTCCAGGTTGCAGACAGAATCTGACATTGTCCCTGTGCTTGGCTTAGAAACACCCCACCGCCCCACTCTTCTCCTGCTCCCCATGATGAGATAACGGAGTTTGGAGCAGGTTCACTCACAGGCAGGGTCTGTGGACTCTGTGGAAGTGGCCAGTGGGAATCCACATGAATTTGAGAGCACAGTTGCATGCCAGCAGGGGCTCTGTAGGAATTAGCTGATGTGTTTTCTCGCAGGTATAGGACCATAGAGCTGGCAGGCAACGATTAGGCAGGGACCACAGAGTCTGCGGGCAGGAGTGTGTACCCATGGAAGTCTGCAGGTCCTGTTCACTTGTTTAACCTCTCTCTGCCCAGAATGTGTGTGGGCAGGTGCTTCCCTTGCCCTCAGCGTGCACTGGTATGCCCTTGCCCTTGGTGAGTGCTGGTGAGGATGCTGCTGGGCTGCAGTGTGTGCAGTAGAAGTGATAGGGAGAAAGGGCTGGTATATGCAGAGTCCAGGAGTATACCTAGGAGTCCAACCTCTGGTGGTATTCATTCATTCTTTCCTTCAGACTATTTGAAATGCTCTATAGTAGCTGCTCCCCCGAGCAGTGATGCCTGTGGCAGTGCGGACCAGCCATGGTGGCTCCACTTCTCCTCTTCAGTGAACTAGATGTTAAGTTTAATCTACAAGTATTGCCTTTCCAATTAATTTTCTGATTCATTGTGCAAGACACTCCCTCAGTGCAGAGTACCCATAGCTTCAGTGAATCCTTAGACCCTCTAATGTGACACCTCCTTTAGTCAACCTTGGTAGATCTCTGAATTCCCTCATTATCACCTTTCTGAAAAATTATGGCCAAAATGCTTTATGATAAAATTAAGTGAATTAAAATTTAATATTAGAAAATTTCTGAGTTGAAAACATTTTCATGATCATGAAAAATAAAAAATTTTTAAATTTTTTCTCTTTATAAATTTGCAAGATTGTAGAAAAGGGACTTTTGAGGTCATCCACTCCATTTCCCTAATTTTACAAAGGAAGAAATGATGCACAAATTGAATTAAACTCAGTGTTACACACTTAACTTGTGACAGAGACAGGAGTGGACACTGTGATGCAATACACAGGTCCCAGTGGCTTATTTTGTGGTATTCTTTTTCTACTCCCTTCAAGATTGTTAGAATTGAGCACTGGGAATGTAGCTCAGTGGTAGAGCACTTGCCTAGCATGCAGAAGGTCTTGGATTCTATCCTCAGTACCACAAAAGATTGTTAGAGTTGATAATTATCTAGAAATTATTAGATCAATAAGGTAAAATTAAACACAGTTACTGCACCATCTCTCATTTCTGGGGTAAATTTAATGAGCTGTCATTAAACACTGAAGCATGACTCAGTGAAGATTCTTAAGAAAGTGACTGTGACCCCAATCAGTAGGAATAAGGGGGTGAGTAAAGTAATAGCTACATTATACAGCAGATTTCCCATAAGCTTTTCTCTGTGTGGCTTCCAATTAAAAAAATAAATTACCATACCTATAATCCCATCACTCTAGAAAACTGAGGCAGGAGTATTGCAAGTTTGGTCCCAGTTCAGGCAATTTAGTGACTCAGCAAAACCCTGTCTCACAATAAAAAATTATAAAAAGGCTAGGGATGTAGCTTAGAATGAAGGACATGGGTCCAATCCTCAGCATTACAATCAATCAATCAATAAACAAATAAGTAAATTTTTTTTAAATCACAAGTTTTCATGGATGATTGTCCTTTGGGTAATTTTATTTTCATCTTTTAAGTGGGTCTCCCTAAGAAAAATGTTTGAGATCTTCTGTTTTGTGCCCCAAGGTAATATTGTCTCTTAAATTCTTGTGGAAGGAGGAAGCCATGGTTGCAGTTCAAGGTCAGAAGTCACAGCTACCCAGGCCTATAGAGCTGACATAAGCAATTACCAAAAAATCAAGATCCTGTTTCTTTATCTGTGAATGGATGCATGCCGTGGGATGTCCTGCCACCCCAAGACTTCAGAATTGGTTCTATAACATCTGCAAATGTGCTATTTGTATGACCATAGCTTATTTATCTGGTCATAGGAACTATATGTTTGGATCTAGAATGTCTACCAACAGGCCATGTTTCAGGGCTTAGTGTGTAATATGGTGCTGTTGGTAGGCAGTGGGATGTTTGGGAAGTGAGGCCTAGTGTAAAGTCTTTAGATCATTGAGGTTGTCAGTCTGGAGCAATTCTACATAATTTTGGGGAACAATCATTTCACAATTAAATCATGATTAGGGCCTAGTTTTCCTGCCTACAGGCCAGCTATGGCATGTCTAGACATAACTTCATCTTGGTCTCTGGTCACACCTAAATGGTCCAGTGATACTGTGACACTCCAAATTACGCCAGCTAAAGACATCCCCGGAGAAACAAAATCTTCATCTGCATAGTTCCTCATTGTTCTGGGATTTTCACCCGCTGCCCTTTGAGTCACCTTTTACATTTGTTACTCTCCCCATGTACTGAACTCTCTCTGCCCTGAGTCATCTGTTACATTTCTTTCTCCCGATGTACTGAATAAAGGTGTGGTGAGCTCGTGGGCTTTCGTCTTTGAGGCCCAGAGCAGCACTGATCAGACCCAAAGCTCAGCTTCTTCTCTAAGTCTTATTTCTTCTATCTTTTCTGTCTATAGATTTTAGTACATGTGTCTATAGATTAATTAATTCACCTTGTGCTGTCATGGCTCACAGGAGACTAGGACTTACTGCAGAGGTTCTAGTAATGTCCCCTTTCCCTGTTCTCTATAGTTATCTTCTTGAAAAGGATTGTGGGATCACAGCTCATTCTCACTCTCTTTTGCTTCCTGGACATAAGGTGAGCATTTGTTCCACAATACATCCCTCCTATGATATGCTGTCTTGCCACAGGGCCAAAATAACAGGGCCAAAAGATCATGATCTTAAACCTCATGGACTTAAGCCTCCAAAAGTATACATCACAATAAGCCTTTCTTTTTTATGTTATTTTGTTATAGTGACAGAAAGTTGACTAACACTGGAAACTTTAGGTAACTCACAAAATAACTAACTGGAAAGTGGCAATTATTTTTTAGAGAAAGAGAAAATCCATAAGGATTATGACATATCCTTATAAATGCAGTTTGATGGTTCAGTTTCATCTGGTCTTCATCAAGCCAAATTGTGAAAGAAATTTTACAGTGCTTCCATCTATTAGAAAGGACCATATGGTAAATGTCCTCATTTAAGGAGAATCTGGTCTGGTATTTTATGTTACTTTTTTTTTTTTTATGATACCAAGGATTGAACTCAGGACCTTATGTTTGCAAGGCAGGCAGTGGAACCACTGAGCTAAATCCCAGGCCCTGATCTGTTATTTTAAAACAAGAGTTATAAAGGCCAGCATTACAATCCTCCCAATATTTAGTTCATCCGCAATCCAAACATTATAGTAATCTCTCACATTACTCAAGTGTCTAACAAAGTAAATTAAGCTTGAAAAGATGCATTTGAAACCAAACAACTCAATTCTACACTGCTTTTGTAGAGTCAGAACATTAAGAGAACATTTCTTAGTTCAACTTAGGAATGGACAATATAGTTATGCTATACCCTCAGTGAGGGAACCAAAAGACACAGTCTTTGATTTTAGCTCTGGTAAACAAGTCTTAATTTCAGAAATATAAATGTTTCAAGTCGGTCAACATCACAACGCATTAACCTATCCTGATAATCTAATGTAAACAAGATGCTCCACACAATAGATTGGAAAATCTAGACCAGAATCTAATATTATTTTTTCCTTTATGTCAAATACTGTCAACTTTATTTATTTAGGATCATCTCAGATATAGATTTTACAAACAGATTCAAGCTTCTCCCTCCCCCCCCCCAAAAAGAAGAATTCTTTGCAATTTCATAAGGTCTGCAGTGGGAAGATTTTTTTTTTTTTGTACCTTGTTCTTTCTTTTAGAAGAAATGATTTAAAACCTCATGGCTAAGGGTTTTCCTGTAGTCAGACTCATGATTAGTTCCTAAGTTTTTAGTGTGAATTTATGATCACAGAGCTGAACCAGCTGCAGTGTTTCACTTCAAAAATTTTCTCCTTCATCGCATTAAGTATCTCTGGAATATCAAAACAAGGCTTTTGACAGCCCATTTCAGGAATGTTCATGTAGAGTTATGTAGAAACTCCTCAAGATTTCAGAGAAAGGAATTTTTCATATAATACTGACTATGTTGCATGATAATTCAGAACACGTAAGGAAGGTGGTTTAAATATCAAACAATGATTATATCAGAAGGACAATATAATAGCCTAACATAAACCTACAGGATGAGACTTCAAGGGTAGAAGACAATCATATGAATGAGCTACCTATCCAGGACATCTCCCAGCTTGGCAAGTCTTCTGATGACTGCATCATTGAAGACACTTTGACTCAACTGTCAGAAAATTCTGAGACTGAATCTTGCAGTTAAACTGATTTATGAATTTTTGGCCCACAGAGACTGGGAGTTTCATCAATTTTGTAATGAGTTTTACACAGCATTAGATATAAATGTGGGAATTACAATTAACTAAAGGTTTGATGTCACAATCTACAACCTGGAGTATAGTCTTAGCCATGATAATAGTAAGGAAGAAGTAAACAAAAATATTACAAGAGACAAAACCTAGGGTTTTTTTAAATAAAAGAGGCAAGGAAAAGAGATAAACCAAGATGGCATTATGAAGGTATGAGAATGGTGATGCCCACAATACAAAATATCAGTAGGGAATAGGAGAAGTGGCATTAGGGAAAATCACCTTTTAATCTTGTAAGTGTAGAAAAAAGGAGCTATAGTAATAACTATAAATTGTTGAATTTATAAAGATTTCTTAAAAATTGGTTAGGTCAATTACCTTATTTTAAGGGTAAAGCCAAAGCATTCACAAAGGTCCCTGTGATTAGAAGGGCAGGGTACTTGGTTTAGTGCTCTGCATGTGCCATTTTGAACTTCTTAATAATCTTTCAACAAAGGCCCTATATTTTCAGTTTTCATTGGATTCATAGATGAAGTGGCTGGTCTCCTGTACATTTCAACTTTTCTTTGTTGATTCTGAAACAATTACTTGATGAGCATGGCATCACCTGTTTCTCTTACAATCCTAAAACTGTGAGATGGGAGAGGGGCTGATAGAATGATTTTTTTCTTACAGCATTGCATTGTTTGTCATACATTTTGTTTGTTCCTATTAATAGCTGTTTTCATGGTGGTAAATCACCGTAATGACAATTCATTTGAGACACAGATTGCCTTTAAACTGTTAACAAGTGACATCCCTGAGTATCAAATATAGATTCTTCATCAAGGAAATGGGGAATCCCACTATGGAGATGCTGCTACACACTGGAGAATGCTGAGTCTACAGTTATATTGCATAATATTGTGTGATATGTGTTAAAACATTCAAGGTGACTGAGGCTGATATAACTGTAGTCAAAATATTGAAGAAATGCCATATTCTTCTCTGTGAACTCTAGTTTATTATAGCAATCTAGACAATTTTCTTCCAGAACCAATGTCATTTAGTAATGATAAGCTATTATGCCAAAATATGGTTCTTTTGTTAGGAGGCAAAGTTTATAAGAAGTAGAATGCAGATCCTCAGTATATTCCAACATTAATCATTACAAATAATAGTTCAGAAAAAGAGGCAGGAATAGAAAAAAAAACACGTGCCCCACCCCAGCTGATGACAATGCTGGCTCCCTGGCCCTGCATGACCTGTCGTGGAGACAGGAGCAGAGAGACTTCCCCACCACTACTGCAAGAGCACAGAGGCCGAAATACCAAATCCTATCTCATTTTACTGCTGGATCCTCCACAGCACAGGGCAGAAGTGACAACCAAAAGACTGAACTGATTGAAGACAAGACATTTACCCAGGAAGAGAGTTTCGTTCCAAGACTGAAGTACTAATGCCATGACTGAGACCAGGTAAGAGGCAGCCTTGGGAGACAGGCTTGGAGAGGGTGGCAGGTAAACAGTGATTCCCCTGGGAGACTCAGGCTCAGGGCAGAAGAAATATGGGGACAGTATACTGCAAAGGGATCCCAGGTTCAGTGGTATAATCTTCAGGGGGGGTGGACCTGAAGAAATGGCATTTAATCCAGTGGTATGCTTAAACTCTTTCACAGCTACCTTCCAGCAGAAATTAGTGGTCTGAATCACTACCATAGGTTAATATCTGGGTGGCCCGAGTGTCTTCCCTAAAATCATAGACCTCTTTGCTCTATTTAAAGGGACTTTGTGAGTGGTTCTTAGGATTTGTTAGTATCTAGTTGAGTGACATAGATATTTCTGTCAGTTGGTTTTCTCTATATGCCAAATCTTTGTTCACTCCCAAAAAACAGAGAACTGGGAAAAAGCACCCCAAAACCCCAGCACAAAGCACAAGCAAACAAAAAAATAGAAACATGAAAGGACAAGGCAATAAAATGCCTCCAAAAACTCCCAACTCCCACAAAACCAATTCAGGGACCATGAAAGAGGAAGAAATCATAAACCACATAGCAGAAAGACCTGAAAGGGTATCAGTGGAGGTAAAAATAGCTCAGTAACATACTTGGCAAATTTAGAGAAGATGTAATAAATCAGATAATGACCCTAATGAAACAAATGATCACCCCATCTAGAGGAGACACCAACAGAAATCTAGTGAAGCTAGAGAAAGATTCAAAATGTGATTGCTCAGCAGAGAAAAGAATGAATCTACAAAAAAAAAGCTTCAAACAGAAATTTTAGAGATTTAAAATACAATTAAATTAAATTATGTGTACCAGAAGGGACCAATGTGAAGAGAGGGTGTCAAATCTAGAGGGACAGATTGGAATCAAGGATTAATTAATGAGAGATACCTTAAAAACAAGAAGAGAATGTGAAAAATGGATTTAGCAGCTGTGAGATAACTCAAAGAAGACTAATATAAAGGTAATTATAATTAATGAAAGTTGATATAAAATTAATTGAAATTAGAAGACAGCACAAAGGACATAAAAAATGTTTACATAAGTAATAACCAAAAATTTACCAGATATAGAAAAAGAATTTAATAGACAGATAAGTGAGACATATAGAATGCCAGTTAGCCATGATCAGAAAAAAGCACTCCATACCACATAATACTTAAAATACCAGAAATTCCACACAAGAGAAAAATAATGAATCACCTATAAAGGGAAACCCATCAGAATTACAACAGACAAGTCAACACAAACCTTAAAGGTAAGGAAAACTTGGAATAAAATGTTTCAAGCTCTGAAAGAAAACAACTTCCAACCCAGACTGTTTTATCTTACAAACTTTTCTTTCAAAATTGATAGAGAAGTAAAATATTTCAATGATCAAGAGAACCTAAAGAAATTCATGACTCCCAAACCGACATTCAAAAAAATTCACAAAGATATCCTAGAAGAAAACAATGAAGCTAACAATGTCAAAATATCCAATACAATGAATGCATTAGTTAGGTTAATTGATGTAATCTGAAAACATAATGTCAAGTGAAATAAATCAGACACAAATTTAAACGTTTCATGGTTTCTCTTTATGAGAAACTCAAAAATATATATATATATATGCAAATAAGGAGCAAAATAGAAGATAGAAGGAAGATGAAAAGGAAGTGGAGAAAGGTTCAGATGGTTCCCCAAATTACCTATTCCCATGTTTCAAAATGTTTTACTATATATGTTAATTTGCTTTATTTATAATACTAGTGTCTCTTAGTTCTTAGAAAGTTTTATAACAGTATCTGTTTGTTTCTTCTTTGTAAGAGGGAATCTTTTATGTAGATGCCTGGTACTAACTACTCTGAAGATAGTGATGCACAGTGTATGAACAATTGTTATTCTCTTTTTATTTTGTTATAAAATTTTGAGTTTTTTCATTAAAAAAAATAATAGTTTTGCATGGAAATAGATCTCTTAATCTCAAGATCCACCTACTTCATCCCTTTAATAGTAGCCAACACGTACTAGATAGAGGTGTTTGAAACCATATTATTTTATGCAATATAGGATATTTGTAATCCTTATATTTCTAGAACACTGTAATTTAATTATTTAATACTGATATTTTCATGTATTTAGGAAGAAAAAACATAAATATCCCTGGGAGCAAAAAATAATAATAATAATAGTAAGAAATCATCTTTTTATATGAAACTATAATCATTGCCAATAAATACACAAAATTAAACATTCAGAACCAAATAATGGTGACAGGAAATGGGGCACATTACAAAGGTTTTGTGTGCTTGAGTAATTAGTTCTTATAATTAACTAATTGGAATGATAGAAGGGTTTTTCTTTCAGCTATCTAGTATTGTGTGCTGCTTTCTAGGTTATTACAAAAAAACAAGATTTCTTATTTCACCTAACAAGCTTGCAGCAGTGCAATTTCATAGGTGTTAGAACAGGACATCTTAACCTTGATCTGTGGACTTCCAAAGGTCCATAAGACTATAAAGGCTTGAAAACTTTCCTTGATTTGCATACAAAATGTAATATAGATATTGCCGTGTGGAGAGCAATATGGTATTTCTTAGGGGTAGAATTCAGGCCTTCTTGTCTATCTCATTCCCACCTGATTCTAGAGGCCAATTTCAAATCCCATCTCCTTCTAGAATCTTTCTCCTAATCACTAGACTCCTCTACCCTCCCTGATCTTGGGAGGCTCTCCTACCTTTAGACCCCTGGGCTTCTTCTCATCTATATCATCCAGCTGTCTACTGGCACATTTTAGTCTGTTTCTCCAATATGTTGGGAGGTCCTACAGGGCAAGCATCATTGTGACTTTTTGCAGTTGTCTTGCCCCATAATACTTTCAGTATTATGCTTTTAGAATGATCGCAGTCTTAAAGATTCTTCCCTAGCACATTTCACATTTCACAGGACCTGAAAAACTGACCAAAATATTTCCCTACTTCACCTTGCCCCTACCTTCATGATGCCCTCATTAGATTCTCCTTCATATCAACTCACGTTTTCTTGAATATCTTATCTTACATTCTTTCATCCTGTGAAGGTTAAGTTTGTCCACTTGTCTAGATTAAGAGATGCCCAGTGAGGTGATTGGATGATGTGTGTGCTGTGCTCATCAGTGGATTAATCCTACTGATGTTCACAGCTGAATGTGTTGGTAGGAGGTGGGTTACTGGGTAGGTGCCTTTGGAGGTTAAATCCCTTGCTAGGGCTCTTCCTCTGTGCTTTGCTTTCTGGTTCCCACGAACAAGAAACCTTTGCTCTGCCACACCTTTGAGCCATGATATCGCTGCATTGGAGTCTGCTGATCATAATCTGAAACTTCTGAAAGTATGAGCCAAAACAAACCCGCCCTCATTTAATTTTTTAGATGTGAGATATTTTGTCCCAGTAATGGGAAATTTGGCCAATACAAATCTCACTTCCATTCTGCCTTTATGTTAATTGTATTGACAAGAAATGCTCAGATCTGGGTTAGGGAAACAGTATTTCTAGATCATAATATTCTGTGATACAGTTTTCCAGGATTTTAAATATTTGTGTCATGGAATAATAAATAAATCTCTTGATTATGCTTTAATTTACCCCAAGAAAGAAAGTATTTGCTTGAAAATTTTGCCACGGTGCCATATGGTGGACACATGTAATCCCAGCACTGTGGAAGGCTGAAGCAGGAAGATCATAAGTTTGAGCCCAGCCTGGGCAACTTAGTGACTTAGTGAAATGCTGTCTCAAAATTAAAAAAAAAAATTAAAGGGCTGGAAATGTAATTTAATGTGAAAGCCCTAGAAGTACCACCAAAAAAAAAAAAAATCCTTCACTCTCTTTCAGTTAACCTGTGATAAAAAGTGCAGGAGCCATGCAGTGTAAATTAATAGGACTGGCTTTAGAAGCCTAAAATCCACTTAGTACATGTGTATGTGAATGCATACGTGGTACATGTGTTTATGTATTTTGTTAGATGTTGTCTCCACTTCTAATATAGTTCCTGCCAAAATCTGTTTTATATTAGAATTGTTTATACAATTTGCCCTCCTCTTCTAAATTAGAGATCCCTAAGGGATGGGGGCCAGAACTCATTGTTCTTGGAGTCTTCCATACCATGTTTGCAGATGGAATATTCCTAATACATTTTAGCTTCATTTAAAATGGTGAATGATAAGGGGATACTCATCCAAGCACCATACATCTGGGCAAGAAAGTAGCATCTGACATGCGCTTCCTTGAACTGTTCTGTCCACATGAATAGTGGACAAAAGGGAGATTGAAATTGCCTATCAACAAAAATAGCATGTCTTTTTTACTTGAGAAACATCCCCAACCTTACTGATATGGGAAGTTCTGAAACATAGAAGGTTTAGAGTCCGAAAGAGCTGGAACTTTCTTCCCTTGACCAACTCAGAGGCAAGTCTTCCCAAATAAGTTTCTGAAAGAGTATGTCTCTAAGTTGTCACTGGCAGAGCTTTCTTCTCCACTAAGGCTGAGAACTGTGCTTTCAGATCCAGCTCTTCCTTCAAGCATTTTCATTGTATTTAGGTAGCATCACCGCTGCTTGGCACTGCAGGTGTGTGCAACACCTAGACATCAGTTAAAGCCCTGGTGGAGTAGTTTCATTTTCTGTCAAGCACTGTGGAAACCATTGTCCCAGTACACAGGGGATCAGAAAGTGTCTATGACAACCAGAGGCATTTGATTGAACTGCCTTATGGTGGGGTCTGAGGACCCCCTCCCTCCACATACACCACCCACAGCATATTTTCCCTTCATTGTTGAAGGCCTCAATTAAATTTATGGAAACTTTTAAAAGATTCTGTTTTAGTTGCATGGAACTTTCCTCCAGATGAAGAATGAAACTCAAGCTTATCTAGTCACAAAAACCTTTTTATTTAGACCACTTCTGGCAAACAGAGCAAGAAGAAACACTCTGGAAATAAATATATATTATTGTCTTTTTTCTCCATTTAGAAATATTTATCTCAAAGCACTTCACAAAATATAAAAAACAAAAATCTAACCAATTGCAGGCTAAAGATAGTAGCTAGTCACTATAGAACAACTAGCCTTTTCTATTCTTATTACTTTCATAAGATTTACATATAAAATTTTATTAAAGACTTTTAGTTTCCTTTTGAAAAAAGAAAAACAAATTTTTTAATTCAAGATTCAAATATCTCCTCCTTCTTAAATTCAGCCCTTCTCTTAATTTTACCTACTGGCCATCCTGTTTCATTCAGATGCAGTTGCACAAGTTGTCTCCAAGGGTATTAGCTGGTCAAGTAGCCCGTGCTCATGTTGGCTTTCTAGGCTCATGTACATAAACTAATATGTCATGTGTGTTTCCTTGCCTCCCACAGATCTCTGTGGGTTACTCTATAATTCTGAAGTACTTGGCAAATTGCTGTCTAGTTAGCATCCAGCTAAACTGTATTTCACTCAAGTTTGCCATAGAGATTTAAGGAAATAACACATCAGATTACAGTAACTACTTAAGGGAATTCAGTTGTGAGTGTTTCTTAACATATGCTTAGCTTGAAGAAAAACAAAAGGAAGTATCTGGGTGCCCTTAGATACTACCAGGTACTAAAAATTGAAAAATACACACTTGGATTCTCAAGCACAACTGGCAAAGTGGCCCTCCATAAAATTATTCCAGCAGGAGAGTGGATTTGGTCTTTGTGGCTGGCGGTGACAATGCTGAGAAGAAAGGGTGGCATACCGGCTCTTCTATTGGTCCCAGTGTCTCCCCCATTCAGGCCACATTCCTATTGAAAACCGCAGTATTTCCCTCATTGTTTTCTGATTACCAGAATGGTTGACACCCTTTGTTTTACTTTGGAAGGAAAGATGATCTTTTCTTATAAATGTACACCAAACTCTGGCTAATTTGTAAGGGAAAGGGAATATTATGGAAGTCTGACCTTCCTCTGTACAAACACAGATCCTTTGCAGAGGTACACATGCTGCCCTTCCCAAGTTCACAAATGTGTTGGACACAGATGTAAAATTTCCTAAGTCATTACAGAGAGTAAACAGGGTCTTACTTAAAAATACTCTAAACATAAAAAAAAAAATCTCTAAAGCTGGTTTTAACTTACATGCTAAGCACTGGCTCATGTACTTGAGAGAGGAGAATGACAAGACAAGGGAAAAAGGAAGTTGTGGAAGATGAAAGGAAAGAAAAAAGGAGGGAGGGAGAGAAAGAAGCAGAAAGAGAAGAAATAAAGGAAAGAAGGAACAAAACGAAGAAAGAGGGAAGGAAATCATCAATCAAGAAGTCATTATGTTTTTAGGCACTATGTTGTATGCTTTCCTACAAAAAGGAGAAATTAGGATGTGAATACGTTGTATTATCTTCCCAGTGCCATATTCCAGTAGGATACAGGGCCAGGTTATCTCCACACACAGCTTCTCTTGTTTCCACACATTTCCATTTGCCTCTCCTCAAAAATACTTGCTAGCTTTCCATTAGTGGTGACAGAACAAAACTCTCCACGAGTGCGTGTATGTATTCATCATTTTTACCTTTTGAGGTGCAGAGGTTTGCACCCTCTAAAAGGAGTCTATACCCCTTAGAAATGTGTAACAAAGTTAGAATGATTTGGTTACTGTTAAGTAAAATTTTCCTGAGGTTATCATGAAGAAAAGGTCTAGTGTTCAATAATTTCCAGGACTTTTGTTAAATATTGGCAACATGTATTGAAAACAAGTTGATGAGTAAATTTTTAGTTAGCTCTAGGGAAGACATTAAAGGGCTTTCTAGGTGACAGATAAGGGACATGAGCTTTACAAACATGTACCAGGTAGATATTCTTATTCCCATTTATCAAGTGAAGAAATGACAGCTTGCAAATCTTATGATTCACCAAGCTGTGTAACAAATCAACATATTTTTATTTCTAAGTCCATAAAATTAACTTCTACTTATACTATTAGCCAACATTATATTTATATATTTAACATCATAATGCTAACATAACTATTAGACAGTGTTATGATTATGGTATACAATGTTGACATAACTAAAATCTAGACAATTAGGTACAATAATTAGAGACTACACAATTTTTATTTTGAGAAATCAGTATATACTACTTTATTGATAATTATTCTAAACTGAGGATAAATTGTGTTCAAGTCATTTTGCAACTGCAGTATTAGGTGTCATACAAGACTCTCCCATCTGCTCTAAGATTGAATTGCAGTGTGTTCATAATAACTAAAAGGCTAAGTATATGTATATACTTAATATCAGTATGACCATTGATGTAACTATTAGCTTCCTTGTTTAGATCCAACTGAAGCACCAAGTGTTTAAGTAACTTGCCTAAGATTCCGAACCTTATATATAGACCTTGAACTGAAGCCAACTTTTTTCACAGCTTGTGCTATTAATGATTTTTGCCTAATTTGTGCAAGCAAAACGGATGCACATATATGTTGAAAAATAAACAAATATGTAAGACTACTAGTACACACTCATCAAAAATCTCAACGTCCCTTGTGTGAGAAACCAAAAATGTAAATAAGGACCAAAATGGAGAATAGATATTGAGAAGTAGAAACAAAATGTTCAAATGGGAAGGGGAAAAAAAGAGAGGGGAGCGGTAAGGGAAGGAAGGGAAAAGAAAAGAAGAGAAGAGAAGGAAAACATGGAAACTTTTTTTTAAATAAGAAAGGGGGAAAATGTTGAAAGGAGGGGAAGGGAATTGGGGAAAAAGAAGAATAAAGTTTTATTATGTACAGGTACAAATTCCTTATGATGAATATGATCATTGTGTATATCAAAAGTGTACCAATAAATTTAATTTTAAAAGAAGTAAAATGTGCTATGTACATATACCAGCTAACCACAATGAGTGTTATTTTATGTACTGCATGAATGTACCAATGAAAAATTTTAAAAAAGAAAAATCCTGCAATCATTGAAAAAAATTAAAGAAACATGATGCTCAAATGTAAAACATGATCCTAAATGAAACCTGGTCTGGGAAAAACACACATATGCATAGCTCTAAAGGACATTTGGGGACAATTTTGGAAATTTTGGTATGGACTATGTGTGTATTAGATGAGATTTTTATCTCAGTGTTAAATTTCTTGACTGTCATTATTCTATTGTGGATGTACATAAAAGATTGTCTTTTTAGATCCTATGTGTAAATGTATTTAGAGTTCCAGTCTTGTACTGTCTATAATTTTCTATCCAATGATTCAGATATATATCTTTGGGATTTATTGTATTCCCATGGATCTACAATAGATATTCAGGAGACATTTAAGGAAAGATCATCCTCTCTTACTTATGTCTGAGTTCTACTCTTTCATCTTCTATTAGCTTTTTATTAACAGGAAAAAGCTAGCTTCTGAAATTTATATTCAGTGGCCTTATTTTAGAACTGGATTCTGCCTCTAAAACTTTCCAAAAATTTCTGAGAAGTTTTTGTAAAAATGAAAGACATTCAGAGTCACTGTTTTGGGTGCTTTTGTAGAAAGTAATCTGTGGATCAGAAAGAAAAATAATGCCCAACTGAAAAATAATGCCCAAACTGAAAATCTATGGGTGATGAAAGGGAGAAAAGATCCTTTATGAGATCTACTGGTGAGTTTTCAACATACAAACCTTTTGCTTCTCTAACCAGTCACCAATGAGAAAAGCACATGCCTCTTATATTATCTTTACATTTTTTGTTCTTTGATGATGACTATGGCAAATTCTCCTACTTTTGATCAGTTGGTTTCTCATTTTCTCTGTGGTACTATTAATGGAATTAACTAGAAGTCTGGAGGCTGGACATAGGATAAGCTGTAAGGAGTGAGGTGGGCTTTAAACTGTTTTAAGAGGGTGTTGGAAGCAAAATAGATGAGGAGTCACAGTTACAAATGCAGCCAGAGCACAACATGAAGGAAGAAAGCAAGTCTAGGTATAAAAACTACTCTTCTCTCTGACAGAATCTCCCCGTGTGTTCCCCTAGAAACATGGAGCTTTGACTTGGTTTTTCCACTCTTAATAGTGATCTGGGCATAGAAATATATTTTTCTAGTCTAAAAACAACAAAAATTGGACTGAAATAATAAATAGAAACTAGCATGTGGCTTGGGGTAGAGGACAAAAAGGGTGAACTCAACAGGGCAGGTGCCACTTAACAGGAAGACACAGCTTAGCACAAGTAAGTTGCTAACAGGTGGGAATGTGAGCCTGGGGGACAGCTAAGATCTGAATGTTGGTGTCACACCCAAATTCCTACTTTAAAATCTAATATTCAGTGTGACGGTATTAAGAGGTAGGGGATCCAGGCATGACGACACAGCCCTGTAATCCCAGAACTCTAGGAGGCTGAGGCAAGCGAATCAGAAGTTTGAGGCCAGCCTGGGCAACCTAGGGAAAGCCTATAAAAACACACAAACAAACAAAAAAACAACAGCAAAAAAAGATGGAGCCTTGGAGAAGTGTGTAAGTCACCAGGGCTCTGTCCTCAGGCATGAGATTAGTGCGTATATAAAAGAGGCTCACAGGGGCTGGGGATTTAGCTCAGTGGTTTCTGCCGCCTGCCTCAAAAGCACAAGGTCCCAAGTTCAATCCCTGGTACCACCAAAAAAAAAAAAAAACAACAAACAAAAAGAGGCTCAGAGGAGCTCCCTTCTCCCTTGCCCCTTTTCCAGTGCAAAGATACCCTACAAAGTGCAAGCCATGAGGAACAGCCCTCCCCTGATGCCAAATATACTGGCACCTTGATCCTGGATGCCCCAGCCTCAAGGACTGTGACTAATAAATTTCTGAAGCTTATAATTTGCTTCATCATGGCAACCTTAGCAGACAAAGACAAGTCAGATAGTATTTTTTCATGAAGAGCTGTAGGTATCAATTTTATGGTAAAATCTCCCAATTTAAAAATTTTGACTCAATGTATTTTAGATTGAGAGAAAGTTAATTCATTGAAAGAAATCAATGAGCTGCATTTAACGCCAATGCTAAAACTGCTATCATTCTCTCTCTCTCTCTCTTTCTCTCTCTATATATTGTTTTATTGTATGAAACATTAAAACCTAAACTATGTTTTTGTCTTAAATTATAATAGTAGTATTAGAAGTTTAACATTATGAAAAGTATTATCATTTGGAAGATTAGTGTAGTTGATGAAGATGGTTGGACTCTTAAGAAAAATGTTTTTGAGGGCCAGGGATTTAGCTCAGTGGTTCTGCCACCTGTCACACAAGCAAAAGGTCCCCCCGGTACCAAAAAAACAGAAAGAAAAATGTTTTTGAGAAGGATAATTTTGATAATAGCCTGACTTTACAGTAGCAACATAAAGTCCCAGGATGACCAAAGCC
Organism: Heterocephalus glaber; assembly: GCF_000247695.1. Next base: position 19,635,798 of record NW_004624759.1, read on the forward strand.
CTACATGGGCTTTTGAGTTCAGGAAGATAATTAGCCAACTGAATCAAACAAAGAAATCATTTCCATTTGATCTCATAACATTCAAGAATTTGAACCTGTTTAAATGTTGTATGAGAGAAGGCATGATAGATAACCTTGTACAACTTCAGTGAAACAAATCCCCCTGTCTCAAGTACAATTTGAGATGGGTCCCCTGAGTGTCCATGGACAGAAATAAGGTCTTGTCTTATCATATGAATGCTGAGCAAAGTTGTTTGCTTTTAAGTATGAAAATATCATGATGTGTTCCCCTTGGCAGCCATGTCTTCCTCATATAAGCAACCCTGGCACACTGAACTTCTGTGAATCACTTGATGTCCTTGCACTATTAGTCAATAGCAGGCAAGAGATAAGGCAAAGAGGCCAAAGAGGAAGCCATGCCTCCATCCAACCAGATGATCAGTTTATTTAAGTAGAAATGCTGAGGTAGAATTTGCCTGCGTTCACCCTGGCCCTGCCATATAGCAAAAGAGTTTGTCTCATGACTTCAAACAAATGAAGATCCCCACAGACATAGCAGAGGGCCTGGAAGGGCCAGGAAGAGCCTCTGGCCATGGTGGCTTTGGCAGGAACTGCTACAGTGCCAAGCTGCCAAGTCTCCCAGCTGCATTTGGCTTCTCCCAGCCCTCAGAACATCTCCTCTTTCTCCATGAGAAATTAGGCTGCTAAGTACACCATATGTTGAACATAGGAAAAAGTAATTTCTCGTTAAAATTTTTTTAAAAGAAACACTGTGGATAACATGCTAATTTCCTATCTATTGTCTCTCCTTTTACAGTTTCTAAGTTGCCAGTGATGCTGGTGATTTATTCAGAAAATGAACCAAAAAGTTTCAGAACTTCTGAAAGCACTTCTATTCTCCTCCCATCTCCTGCCTCCTGTGGCTGGCCACTCACCCCAGAAACACACCTTATGGGAAACCACGGAATGGAAGGCTGGAGTAAAACTCCAATCCGTGTGACTGAGAAGATATAGATAGATAGATAGATAGATAGATAGATAGATAGATAGATAGATAGATGATAGATAGATGGATAGATAGATAGATAGAGATTAGATACAGATTAGATATAGATATCAAAGTGGATCAGTGTTCCCAGGCTGAAGGCCAACTAACTGAAAAGGAAAGGGACAGCAGGCCAACAGTTAAGTAAGAAAACAAATACATTTATTCTTCCTATTTTCCTCTTTCTTCCCCTACCCTCTTCCTCCTTTTTTCTCTCCCTACTCAGTGAAACTTGAGGGTTAATGAATCCAGAATACTGGGAAGAAACATTTGAGGCGATCCACATGGCCTATCCTTGAAGGCTGACCCACATTTCCTAGCCACAGAATGATCTCGTCTATGCTTCTGGTACTGGCTTCAAGTGTAGCTCACACAATTCCCATTGCTTCCTTATGACGTGAGATTAAAGAAAAACAGCAGCAAGTAACAGTCTCTTGTTTTGCCCATACCAAACCTTGTTGTATCTCTAGCAAAGGGTTCCAAATCATGCAAAGACCCACATGCCACCTTCTAGATGAAAATTATGGGAAGCATTGTTCTCTTCAAAGCCAGGCCATGAAACCCTGAAGCCAGGAAAATGCCCTATAATTTATTTTTCCCATGTGGAAAGCCCAAGAGAGGAAGAAAGTAGATGATAAGCAAAAAAGGATGCAGGATCTGAGCAAGTTCTTGCTTACAATTTGGAAAAAAAAAAGAGAGAGAGAGAGAGAGAATTAAATGACAATAAATACAATGGTTAATGGTTAAGAAAAACTTTTAACAAGATCTCTAGGTGTTAGCATTTTTAAATTATTTTCGCTGTTTTAGGAGTGTTGAGGATAGCATAGGGAAAGCCAGCCTTAAGGGGACTTTCGTGCTGAAACGTGCAAGGGAAAACAAACCAAGTGATACACAGCCAGGCCAATCTCTCCATCATCCACAGAACTCCAGAGTCTCACTGGCTTTGAGCTCAGGTTTTCAGGTTTGTACAAAGGATCTGGTTTCTTTAGGCTCAGAGGGAGACCTGCCCAGAGGCCTCTGTCTCATAAGCAGTAGCTACCCTTGAGATGTCATGGGACAGGCCTTGCTTGGCCCAATTTTGTGACCTGAGAAACAACATTCATATCTCTCAGCCTTGATTGCCTAGTCTCTAAAATGGACAAGTTGAGTAGCTGTCATCAAGTATGACAACTTTGAGTTAAAAATAAGTTCTACCTCAGGACCCAGTATAAATATATTTATAATTACAAATTAATATAAAAATTAAAACATACATTAAATAACTGAAATGAAATATTCTATTAAATAATATTTACTCTTCCTACCTGTAGTATACTTTGATATTGCTTATTTTTCTCTTTTCTTAATCCTCATCAGAGGCCTTTAAATTAATATCATAAAGTGTGGGCAAAGGTACAGATTAAAACCTCTGGTCTAGACCATGCATTCAACAGATATTTATTAAATATTAACATGTACGAGGTTGCCAGGTGCAGTTGCAAGTTGAGCAGTCAATTAAAGTAACACAATTACCCTCATCATGCTTACAAATATACGATCCATACTACTAACTATAAAGTATGTCAGGAGCAGACAGTGTTGGTGTCCCACCCAGTTCCTGGACCTCATCCTGCCCGTGTGCTTCTCCTCCCTCATCATTCTCAGGTGCTCCTTCCTCCTCACCATGCCAGTGTGCTCCTCCTTCTTCACCACACCACTATGCCTCCTCCTATTCCAGAGACCAGCTTCTGCATTTCTTTTCTCTGGGATTTTTACCAGAGTCACAGCAGCCTTGTTTACCAACCTAGAGAAGTGCCAGTAAATTCACACATTCCTCCCAAGTATCCCACAACCAGTAATAAATGAAAGTTAGCATGTGAGATAGCCCAATTCCTTCCCCCTTAGATGGGATAACTGAGGCCTCTCCTAGTAACACTTGCACTGGAATTCTTGGCATAAATTCTACATCTGTGTAACTCAAACTATGAAAGGAAAGAAGTACTATGGTATTAAGTAAAGGAACTTCTTTTAAATGAGTAGGCCAGGGGAGGCCTCACTGAAAGGAAACAAGTGGTATTTGAGGAAAAACCTGAAGGAAGGAGGGGAGAAAGACATGTGGCTATAGGGCAGGGCACAGGGAACAGCTGGTGCAATGGTACAGAAGCAAGAGTAAGTTGACCAGTGGACTGAATGTGTGCCTGCCTGACCTCATATGTTAAAGCAGATTATAAGTGTGATGGCATTTGGGTCTTCAGGAGGTGACTAGGTTTAGAAGAAGCTGTGAAGGTGGAGCTCTCATTATTGGATAAGTGCCTCTATAAGGAGGTAAAGGGAACTCAAGCTTTCTCCTCCATGTAAGGATACAGTTAGAAGCCAGCCACCTGTGGACTAGAAAGAAAGCCCTCATCTGGAACCTGACCAAACTGGCACCATGATCTCAGACTCCACGTCTCCAGAATTATGAGATATAAATGTTTGTTGTTAAGCCATAGTCTGTAGTATTCTATATAGTAGCCCAAATTGACTAAGAAAAAAATCACCGCTATATAGTGGAAAAAACAGAGTAGTGAAAGTGAAGACCAGAGATACAATAGTCAGATGTAAGTAGGTGCTTTTGACTCTGACATTTTATTTTATGACTATATAAATGATTAAGGGTTGCAACATCTAGAAAAATGATTCAAAAATACGGCTTGCTGTTTTATGTCAAGACAAGCAGAGAAGCTGGTGGAGGTACAGTGTGCAATGGATGCTAACATCTCAGGACCCCCACCCACATGCACCTGTGGCGCTGTTAGACTAATGCACATTAACTTGTGCAGTTTCCTGCTTTTAACCAATTCCGACTGCCAGGCCTCAAGAGTCTCAGAAGTGTTCATGTTTCTGATCATCAGCTGAACTTAACTTTTCATGTGTTATTCCTACTCTAACAGAGCTGCCTTTGGACATTAGTTTCATTTAAAAGATGGTTCTACCAATTCTAAACACCAGGGACACCATCTTGTCCATTTGAGATAAACCAAACCGTTCCCCTTGGTGGGATTAGAAAAGTAGCAAGAGTATCAAAGATGGTGAGAAATAAGACATGAGTGTAAAGGGAATTCCCTTACTTTTCTAGAGTCACATTTTAGAGAAGAGAACTCTTGCAACATGGGAATTTCAATTCTTAACCATCATTAGTTACAGGAAAACCTCTCCGTCATTTTGTCTTCTATTTCTTCCATCAACATTTTAGTTTTCTTTCTTTATATCTCTTATTTTTTGTTTAAATTTATTCTCAGGTATCTTTAGGTGTCATTTAAAATGAGATTGTTTTTTATTTTCTTTTCAGGTAGTTGATTTCTAAGTGTACAGAAACAGAACTGATTTTTCCCATTAATTTGAATATACTCCAAAGAACTTTCCTACAAACTCAGAAAAAAAATTTTTCATGTGACAATACTAAATACTCTGAAGAAAATCAGCCTGCTTTTCTCTCCTTTTTTCGTGAGCCAATCCATCATCAAGTCTATAGGTCATTCATTTTGTGATGAGATTTCTAGCACTTGGACATAACTTAGAGAATCAACTTGTCAATAATATTAGCTTTAAAGTTTACTTACTGCATGCTCAATGTTGTTCTAAGTGAATTTACATCAATTACCTAATCCAATACTGAAAATAGTTCCGTAAAGGAAGTACACTTTATTCACATATCCTATATAAGAGTAATATGAAACACAGAAGTTAAGAATTTGCCAAAGACACATAACTGGTACGTAATGAAACCAGTCACCCAGACTGGTTAGTCTGACCGCAGAGCTCCTATTATTCAAGGCCACTCCATGCTGTTACCTCTCCTTTAACAAGGCCGTGGCTAGTTAGTAGAGTCCAGACAAGACAGACCACTGCTCTTTCCTCCATTTTACATAATCCTAACTATGGATACAATGTTCTTGGGCAAAAAAAAGGAGCACAGAGAGTGAGAAGTGAAGTACAGAATTTCCAAATCCAGATTCCGAGGAGAGCTGTTGAGTTTTTGCTTCTGTTACCAAAAGGAATCAACACTACTGATAAATTTAGTCAGGAGCACGAACACTGCCAATAACATAAAGGAGGTCTTGCTTCAGGAAAGACTGAAACTCTCCCTAATTCCCATGCTTTAGACACAAGTGAAGACAAAACTCAGCAAAGTCTTCATCTTGAACCAGGAAGGAAGTAATGGACTCCAGCCATTGGTTCTTGTCACCTGAGGCTGTTGAGATGGTGAAAATTCAATGGTGAAAGCTTCCTTTGTGTAGTTTTCCTTTTCCTTCAAGGAATGGAAGGTGGAATAAGGAAAAAAGGATGGCCTCTGGTCACAAAGCTGACCTGAAAGATTTAATCAAGAAAGTGAACTTTTGGGAAGGGTTCAGGAGGCAAAAAAAATCTCAGAAAATGAAATCCAGGAGGGAGACAGAGATGATAATCCTTAATAGTATTAGTCCATAGCAACAGCCAGGATGATTCAATTAAAATGAAAGCCAGCTCATGTCACTCTTCAACACTTTAGTGGCTTTCCTCTCTTTGCAGGAAGACCCTGTTCTAGACAGGTGCTATATAGTTATTATAACCTGGGTTCTGAACACCCCTCAAAGGTCCATATGTTGAAGGCTTAGTCCCCAGGCCATGGTGCTGCTGGGAGGTGATGGAACCTTTAGTAGGTAGGGTATATTAGAAGGAAGTTAGCTCCCTGGGGGAGGGGTGCCATTCAAGGGAATATTGGGATCTTGACCCTTTCTTGTCTCTCTCTTAACTTCTTGATTACCATGAGGTAAATAGGCCTCGTGTATCCTGAACTCCTACTATGATGTACTGTACTACCACAGGCCCAAAGCAATAAGACCCAGTGATCACGACCTGAAACCTTTGAAACTCTGAACAAAAATAAATATTTCCTCCTCTAAGTTGACTGCTATTTTGTATTTTGTCACAGTAAGAACTAACGCAATAGTCCTTATTCAGGAATCTGCTTAATTGATATAATCACTGAGGCCTATGCTGACTCCATTGGCTTAATTTCTACCTTGTCTTATCTCTTTTCTCTGCTTGGTTTTTTTACTTAGGATGTATTACAATCCTGCATATGGTTTACTTGTTTGTTTATAATGTGCCTTTCACTCACTGGAATATAATACCATAAAGGAATTATCAAACTGAGGCTGTCTCTGGAACTTAGTCTGGGATTTGTTGGTGAATGAAAAAAATAAAGTAGATAGGGAAAGAAGACAGCAAAAGGAAAAATAATTCCAATCAGTAAAGATATCTAAAAAATTAGATATGTAATCTAAATATGGATAGAAAGATGAGAGAAGGTGAGAACTGATAAGTTTCAAAAATAGGAATCTAACTAGGGCCCTATTTTAATAGCTCTTTCTCTTGCCTCCCCAAAATAAAAGATTCCAATACCTTCTACGTATTAAGCCAGCCACATGATTTGCATTAGCTCCAGTCTTCATAATGAACCTAAAATTAATTAATTTCTGTCCTGATTTTCCAGTGAAGAAAATGATGGCAAAATTTAAGAAGCTTATTCACAGTAGCCAAAAATGGAAACAATACAAGTGTCTATGGATGGATGAATAAACAAAAGCCAATATATTCATACAATAGAAAAATATTTGGCCATAAAAAGAAATAAACATAAAAAGGCCCCAACACTTGAGAGTTGACATTCTAGGAAATTTCCTTCAATATTGAACCTGAAAATGACGGAAGATGAAGACTGCTCATTGGTTTTTATTGAACATATTCCAAGCTCCTAATTTTGTGGACATTCCAACTATCCATAGATTTTAATTTTGCTCCTCACCTAATTGGAGAATGGTAGGGCTGAAAAGCACCTACACATTAGTACCTACACATTTAATATAGGCATTCTTAACCTAAACCCATGGAAAAGTTTCAGAATTCTCTGAACTCCTTAGAATTATATACAAAATTTTTTATTTAAGTACATATACAAACATTGCTTCTGGAAAGTGTTCATTGTTTTTGTACTATTTTCAGAAGTACATAAGAGCCCAACCTAAAAACCTCTGTATGAAAAAAGAAATGATCAATAAAATAAAAAGTCAATGTAGGGAATAACAAAAAATATTTAAAATAATATCTCTGGTAAGGGACAACATCCAAAATACATTTATAGAGCTCCTACAAGGCAATAGCAAAAAAATAAAAGCCTGAGTAAAAATAGTCAAAAACTTGAATAGCTATTTTTCCAAAGAAGGCATTCAAGTTTTCAGCAGATATATGAAAAAGTGTTCAATATTACTAATTAGCAGAAAGTACCACTCAAAACAATATTGAAATATTACCTTATAGCTGTTAGAATGGCTATTATTAAAAAAAATAATAACAATTGGTGAAGAGGTAGACAAATTGAGACCCTTGCACAAAGTTAGTGGGAAAGCAAATGAAGCAACACTATAGAAAACAATATGGAAGTTCCTAAGAAAATGAAAAATGGAATTACATATGATCCATTACAGGGTATATAAACTAAAGACATAAAATCAATATCTCAAATGGAGACTGGATAAAGAAGATGTGGGTTTTGTTTTTTTTTTAAATGGAGTACTACTCAGCCATAAAGAATGAGAAACTAGAGACATTTATAGTTAAGTGGATGAACATTGAGGCCATACTCTTAAGTGAAATAAATAGAACACACATGTGTAAATACTGAATAGTTTCTCTGGTGTGAAAAACTAAAAGTGTAAATAAGGATCAAAATGTATAACTGATATTGTGAAATAGGAAGAAAAGGTCTAAAAGAATGGGGGAAAAGGGAGAGAAAGGGGAAAGAAGGGAAAAGAAAAAATATGAGAAAAGGAAAAAATGGAAACAAATTATTTGTAAATAGGGAAGGGTGGAGGGGTGAAGGGAGGGCTGGAGAATGAGGTAAAAATAAGAACCAAGATACATCATGTAAAGGTACAAGATCCCAATGATGAATGCAACTATATTGTATACCTAAATGTACCAATACATAAACTTAATTTAAAAAATCTCAAAGAGCCATTAGCACTTCCATGTACATTACAGAATTATTCACAATAGCTAAGATATATTAACAACCTGAATAGCCCTCAACAGATGAATGAATAAAGAAAATGTGGTAATATATACCATGGAATACTATTCAGCCTTTAAACAGAAGAAAATCCTGTCATATATATGATGATATAGATGAACCTCTGAGACCTTATGGTAAATGAAATAAGTCAGAAACACAAGTAAAAATACTGCATTGTTTCATTTACATGAGGTTTTCTGAAATAGTCAAATACATAGAAACAGTAGAATGGTGGTAGCTAGAGGCTCATGGGAAGACCTAATGAAGAATTTTGTTCAATAAGTATAAAGTTTCAGTTATGCAAGGTAAGTTCTACAAGTGATACATTATAAAGCAATATGTATATTTCAGAGTATTATAGCGTATCTTACAATATTGTTGATAAGTCCCATGGTAAGTATTCTTATAACAAATGTGTGTGTGTGTGTGTGTGTGTGTGTGTGTGTGTGTGTGTGGTAACAGAAACCAAATTTGAAATTTACTTAACAGGGTATTTTCAGTCATATGATTCCTCGGTTTTAGAACTGGAAAGTGAAATTTATAACACAAGCCTATCCTTATATCTCATGGCACAAATAGAGAGTGGAAAGCATGTAAGTATTGCAAGCCCTAAAGGAAAACAACCACCAACACATATTGATGTACCCTGCAAAACTATTTCAAAATTGATAGAGAAATAAGATACTTTCATGACAAAGAATACCTGAAGAACTTCATGAATACCAGACCAACACTCCAAAAGCTTTTTAAAAATATCCTAGGAAAGGACAATGAGGATCACAAACCCCAGGAAGCCCAGCAGAATGAATCCATCAGGCACAACAAAAAATTAAATGCAAAGGGGGAGAATCCAAGAACATTAAAAGGTCGTGACAAGGAGAATTCAATACATATCAGTTATAACCATCAATGGTAATGGTCTCAATTCACCAATCAAAGGAAATAGACTGGCAGAATGGGTCAAGAAGCAAGATCCAACAATATTCTGCATATAAGAAACACACTTAATTCAAAAAGAAACTCATAAACTGAAAATTAAAGGGTAGAAAACAATACTCCATGCAACAGGAACCCCCCAAAAAAGCAGGAGTAGCTATCCTATTTGGAGATAAAATGGATTTCAAACAAAGGCTAATTAAGAGAGACAAAGAGCATGACATCCTTGTAAAGGGAACAATCCAAGAGGAAGAGATGACGATCATAAATATATATGCACCAAATAATAGGACTCCCAACTATATAAAACAAATATTAATGGACATGAAAAATGAAATAAGCACTAATGCAATAGTAGGGGGGGACCTCAATACCCCACTGTCATAAATAGATAGATCAACTAGACAAAAAATAAACAACGGAATACTAGAACTCAACAAAACTCTTGAAGAAATGGACTTAACAGATGTCTACAGTGTTCCATCCCCAAAAAATCAGAATACACATTCTTTTCAGCTGCACAAGGGTTGTTCCCAAAATAGACCACATACTTGCTCATAGAACATGTTTAAGTAAACGCAAAAGAATTGAAGTTATCCCCTGTGCATTATCAGATCATAGTGTGATCAAATAGAAAATCAATAGCAAAAGAAACCACAAGAATTTCATAAACACATGGAAATTGAACAACACACTTCTGAACAACCAATGGGTCACAAAGGAAATTAAAGAAGAAATTAGACAGTTTCTACAATTAAATGACAATGCCAGTAAAACGATTTGGAATTTATAGGACACAATGAAAGCAGTCTTACAAGGGAAATTCATAGCAGTGAATACTCATATTAGGAAAACAGCAGGCTCAAATAAATAACCTGATGCTGAACCTCAAACTTCTAGCAAAAAGAAGAGCAGGACAAACCCAAAGCTCATACAAGGGAAGAAATAATAATGATCAGAGCAGAAATCAATTCAGTGACGACTAAGAGAACGATACAAAAAATCAATGAAGCAAGGAGTTGGTTCTTTGAAAGAATAAACAAAATTGACAAACCCTTAGCCAACCTTATCAAAAAAAGGAAAGAAAAGGCCCAAATCCATAGAATTAGAAATAAAATGGGTGAAATTACAACAGAATCTTCTGGGAAAATTTATTAAATACAATTTCCCAGGCTTTTTTTTCCTAGAGACAAGAGGCCTGGAGCAGGCCATGAAATGTGCCTTTAAATGGCCACCCCATGTGATTCTGATGCCAAACTGTATTTGGAAATTACAGTTGTAAAACACAGCCCCTTCAGAGAGGTAGACTTAGCTCTTCAAGATGATCTAAAACATTGAAGAAAGAAAATAATTTCTAAGAAAAAAATAAATTAGCTGTATATTCAGCACTGAGGTTGACAACGATGTCTTCACTCAATTCTCAAATTAGCTCAACACAATTACTGGAAGAAGCTACAAAATATATATCCAAAACGCAAGGAAGTTCAGTAAACACAGGGGTTTCCAGAGTTCCCCACTTCTTGATTAGCCATTTATGTGCTTCATGCATATCATCAACATAGCTTATTTTATAAAGTCAAGATCTTTAAAATATGAAACTTAACAAAACATTGCTATAAAATAGAGAGTATAAAAATGTTTGCTGGGCCGGGGATTTAGCTCAGTGGTTCCACCGCTTGCTTTGCAAGCTAAGGACCCAGATTCAATCCCCGGTACCAAAAAATAAAAATGTTTGCTACCAGACAGGTTTCCTGTTTGTTTCATAGCAAAGCAATAAAAAATGTTGTTGGATTTAAATATTAATTTTCCATTTCCTTTATTATTGGTATGTGTTTACAATATGTAATAATTACTTATTTATTTTTAATCTCCCTATGTTTCCTTTCATAGAAAAAAATGTTTACAAAATGTGAATCTTGAAAGTATGATGCTAAATAAAAGAAGCTAGTTCAAAGGACTGCATGTTCTACAATTCTACTTATGTGACAGTCTGGAAAAGATAAAACTTTAGGAACAGAAAATGGATCAGTAGTTGCCAGACAAACAGAGAATGGAAGGGCTGACAACAAAAGATCTTGAGGGAATTTGGAATGAGGGGTGGTGAAAAAGTTCTTCTGTATCTAGTTGTGTTTACATAACCTTTTCTGTTTTAAGTTTTCCTACAAATGTATACTAAAATGTATGATATCTTGGTTACTTTCTCATTGCTGAGACAAAATACCTGACACCCACAGGTTAGTGGAACAAAAGTTTATTTTGGCTCACAGTTTGTACAGGTTTCAGTACACAGTTGGCTCCAAGGTGGGGTGTCATGACAGAGGGTTATCACAGAGGAGAAACAGTCCATGGCAGAGTAGGCAGGGGGCAGCAAGAAGCAAGCCTCTTTTTCCCTTCTATGCCATCCAAACTACAAGGCTTTTGGGTGGTGCCACTCACACCCAGGGTGAGCTTTCTTATTACCCACAGCCATAAACCAATTAGTGGACTAATTCAGCAGCTCAAACCCTTAATCACAGTATCACACACCCAGCCACCTCCAAAAAGCCCCAACTATGAACTCATGAAGCTTTAGGAAGACATCCAGATACAAGTCATAACATAAATTTTATGATATGTAATTAACACCCTACTAAACATGACCCTTTAACAAACTAGTGAATAAGTGTTGCCTCCCCCAAAAAAATCCTAACTACATTTTGTGCAATATTTTTTAAAATTGAAAATAAATTGAATTTAGAACCATATCTTTAACTCACTGTCTTGAAATGTTAGGCCAACATCTTTTTTACAACTGAAGCATACTGAATCTCAATATTTTGATAATTAATTAAAATATTAAAGAAACAAATGATTTATTCTATTAGTTTAAATATTTTTCTTTAATTCTATCTCATTCTCTAAAATTGCAGCCTTCATGTATTTGTAATATAGTATGAAAAAATTACTAATATATAATTTGTAAGTGGGAATGATGTATTTGGAAAGAAATATTCAAAATGATTTTAATGCTGAGACAATGAGCAAAAACCTTGGAGATCATTTCTCTAGTACATAATTTTTCAAACTCGAATGTGCATATGAACTACAGGGGGATATTTTTGAACTACAAGGTCTGACTCAGAGGGCAGAGGTGGGTCTGAGAGCCTACATTTCTAAGAGGGTCCTGAGTGATGCCTGTGTAGCTGATCCAGGGCCTACACTTTGAATAGGAAGACTCACAGTGAAATCACCTAAAGAAAACCATATAGCTATTACACAGTAACAATAACTGCACTTTGTGCAGCGTGCTTTGTCCTCCCTCCTTGGGTTTAGGAAATATGAGTCCTTATCAGGTAACAGGCCAGCTCTTTTAGCATCTTCCTGCTGCATGTCCCCATGGAGAAAATTATTCCTGTTCCCTTTCTCATAATGGTTGGTTGTACTTAGCCTCTTTGCTTACCCACTGCATAGATTTCTTTAGAAGGAAGGAAAGACTATCTAATAATAGTGGTTCCTTATATTTATAAATGGTTTATAATTTACCAAATATACGCACACATATCCACATATATCAGCCCCACAATGATCCCTGGAATAGAAGAGAGCAGATGTATTACAAACCCATTTACAAGTGCTACATGGCAGACACAAGAAGAGAGCTTTCAGAGTCAGGGTGATCAGGAACAACTTGACTAAGAAAGAACATGGAGCTGAAGATCAGGAACTAGGAGGGTTTTAAGTACATGAGAGGTGGGGGAAATAGTATTCTAAAGAAGGGAGAATGGATTCAAACACACTATACATAATGATTGAGTCATTATTCAAAAACCTAATAAAATCATCAGAATCAAAGATATTTAACTTTATTTTGTGAGAAGTAAGCACCATTAAAATTTTTAATTTAGAGACTGACATAATCATACTTCACAGGGAAGCATTTGAGTCTGATGTAGGCAAAATTAGCCCAGCTAGAGACCTACTGAAGAGGAAAAAGTAAATAATGAAGATATATACTAAGGTGGTAACACAGGGGAAAGGGGGAAAAAGTGTCCAGGTCTTGGTTCCTGACTGAATATAAAATGTGCCAGAGAGAACATTGGAAGTTGAAGCCATCAAAAAAGATAAGCTCAAGGTTTGTAGAAATATGCCTGCCCTTTGACCTAATTATGCCTCATCCATAATTTGAGACTAAGGAAATAAATTCCCCAAAGGCAAAATCTCTTTCTACATTTTTCACAGCTATGTTCATTGTAACATTATTTATAAAATTAAAAATTTGAAAACAACCTAAATGTTCATAATATGAAATGATTTAAGTAAATTGTAGTGCAGTGAGATTATAATGACATTATAAGATTAAGTATAATTTTGAAGGTTAAAACTAAACCTTTTAGAGAGATATGTATCCTGGTTGGAAAGAACTAATGCCTTAATTAATATATGAAGATTAAATAAAGCCAGAGAAATTTTCATTTGGACAAATTAATCCTAAAATTTCATGAAAAGTAAATATATAACATTTATTATGAAAATTTTATAAGGAAAGAGATTGCACTAATAGGTAGCAGAATATACTATTTTTACAATTATAATATCAAAACTGCATTTGCGGCACACAATAGGCACCTCAAAGAAACAGATTGATGTCCAGAATAAGTATAACCCTATGAAACTGCAATGTGTGGTGTATAACATGAGAAACCAATGGAGAAATTTGGGGTTCTTTCAGTGAGTTGTAACAGAATAACTGACTATGCATTCAAAAGAAAATTAACTGAGTTATAATTTAAAAATGAATCCTAGCATAGTTAAAGATCTAATAATTTTTTTAAAATCCTTATCAGTAATAGATACAATGAAGGAAGACAGAAAATTCAGAAGACTTCGTGAATGGCTTTGAGGCGGTGAAAATTTAAAACTTTATGCAATGAAACAGTCCATAAACGAAATCATGGGAAACATGACTGGAAATTATGTAATACATTTTATAGTGTTAATATGTCTAATATGAAACCCCAAACTTTTAAAAAGACAAATATCTCAAAAGAAAAGTAGGACTAGGATTGAGCACCCATAACATAAAGGAAAAACTCAAATTGTAATAACCCCATGAACTCAGTCTAATGAAAAGTCATAAGACTGAACTAGAACAACCCACATCATATTTTTCTTATCAAAGTGGAAAGATTACTTGACAAAGTCTAGTCTAGTATTTGGCAAAGGTGTGAGAAAACACACTTGGTAGGAGTATATATTAATAAGCATTTGAGTATGCAATTTGGCAGTGTATATGAAAATTTTAAATGTTCCTACTGAATGCCTCAGTAACCTCACTTTTAGAACTTTCAACTACATTTGTAGAGACTTATTTGGTAACTACCTATCAAAATTTTAATGGTCATTTTCTTTGACCCAAACATGTCATTTCTAAGTGTATATTCAAAGACACGTGCAAAGATAAATAGGGCAGCACTTTGACCATAAAAAGGTGGCATTACCAAAGATCTAGGGAAGAATGAAAGAATAAATTATAAACTATGTGGTCACTAGAAAGAATGGAATAAATCTCTAGGTAGTGATATAACATGTATAATTACATTAAATTTTAAAGAGATGGGGTGGAAGTTCTTGCATTTTGAGTTCTAAAATATATGCATGTGCATATAGAGATATTACAATTTATACATATGAAAAAGGACAGATATGCACCTACTTGTTAATGATGGTTTCCTCTGAGAATGGCATTAGATGCAAGAAAGAGTATGTATGAATTGGATTATTTTTTACTTTATAGATATAGGTGTAGAGGTGGGATTGGGGATGATTTTTTTATTCTTTTGATATTTTCAGCATGTCTATTTTTAAGAAGGAAGGTAATTTTTTGTATTGGTTATTTTCCTGTTGCTGGGACAAAATACCCAGCACCCACAATTTAAAGGAGAAGAGGTTTATTTGGCTCATAAATTCAGAGGGTTCAGTCCATGGTTAGTTGACTATAAGGCAGAAATGGCATTATGGAGAAAATCTGCTCAGCTCATGGCTATTAAGAGAGAGAGGAAAAAGAAGAAGGAGGAGGAGGTGGAGGAGGAGGAGGGGCAG
>NW_004624759.1:19662167-19687204 GCF_000247695.1 Heterocephalus glaber
CTCAGAAGCCCCTACCTCTGGGCCGGGAACAGTGGGACTCAGTACCTTGGTCTGGTGGTCTGGTGTCCTCTGCGTCTTTGTAGTGTGGAACCAGGTGGCTGCCTGTCCGCAGCGGGGTAATTCAGTGTCTTCTGCGGGACTCAGGACCTCGGTAGGGCGTGCACAGACCTTCCTGTGTGCAGCAGGGTGATTTGGCATCTTCCGCCAGGACCTCGGCATGGCATGCACAGACCCACCTGTCTGCAGCGGGCTGATTTTGCGGGCTTTCATTTGCTTGACTTTAACACCCACCCTTTTTCCATTATACCTAATGCTGCCAACCCCTCTGGCATCATAAAATTTCATCATGCCAAATGGATTTGGATTATTCTTAAGGGCACAGATAACCAAGTCTGGTGAATGATCTTATGTGGTGATAACATATACTTTATTCATGATACATAGTAACAGGTAGCAAGTTAGGAGAATAACTCCTGATCCCTCCTAAGCCCAGCTGATAGATGAACCTGGCTCTCCACCACTAACTTCCTAGTCATCCTTCTAGGTAAAAAGAGCTTCATACTTTACCACTTTTAGAATCACACCATTTACATTTACCTTCTGTGTTAGTGCTTTTTTCACTCATGTATTCAACAAACTCTTGTTGAGTTCTGTTTTGCTCTGGGCATTTGACAGTAGAACCTCTTATAGAGCTTCATGGTATGACAGTGTGAAAGATAAAAGGCAGGGGAACAAACACCTAAGGATTATTTCAGATATTAATAAATGCTATTGAGAAAATATAGGCTGGGGCTAGAGAGTAATGGGGCTGGGGAAAACTTTAAAGAAGAATTCAGAGAGGATGTTCTTAAGAAGGTTATCATTTGGGTCAGAGATTTAGCTCAGTGGTACTGCTGCCTGCCTTGCAAGCCCAAGGTCTTGAGTTCGATCCCCAGTACCAGAAAAAAAAAAAAAAGGTGACCATTAAAACTTAAACTTGAATTAAGAAAAAGGAAGAGCCTGACATGGGAAGGTCTATGGAAAGGGTTGCCTTAGCAGAAGAAATTACAAGGGAAAGACCCTGAAGTGAAATAAGCGAAATCTAAAGATGGGCCCTTTAGAAAACAGGTTGAATGTAATATAGGGGGAATTATTGCTTGAGTGCTTATTATACCATTATATTCTAGTCTGTGCTGTATACCTTATATCTGTCTTATTTAATCTGCCCAACTATCTGGTGAGTTAGCTATTTTCATCTTGACTTTATCATTGAAAGAACTGAGACTCATAGAGGTAAAGCAGCTAGTCCAAGGTTACAAAGCTGGTATTAGAATCATTTAGTAAGTGAACATTCTCTAAGTGTCACATGAATGATACAATTAGTTTTAGGCTTCCAGGGAGCTGCATGCCATAAGCTTTAAAGTATATTGAAAAAGATTGGATAAAAGTTGGGCATTGAGGCATAAAATGTTAGATCAAAGACAAAAGGAGAGGAGATGAAAGGACATCCCACATATGGTGAAATGCACAACTGTATGGCAATGGATATGTGCACAGGAGTTTTGGTTTGCTAACACAGCAATGACCTTTGAGATAATCTCTTCTGGGAGATGGTGAGAGCACCAACAGAAGGAAAATCCAAATGTATATTAGTTAATTATTGACAATGATTCCTATGTGATGTCTCATTGCAGTTAGTGTGTCTGGACTTGCACTTTTCAGTACAGTAGCCATCAGCCACATTTGGCTGTTGAACAGTTGATATGTGGCTAATCCAAATTGAGATGTGCTGTAAGTGTAAATTACACCATAGATCTCAAAGACCTTTTACCCCCACATAAAAAAGTAAAATCTCTGATTTTTATTATGATTACAGGTTATAATATGTGATATTATTCAATTTGTGGTGTGATTACAAGTTATAATGTTTCAGGTATATTGGTTTAGATGAAACGTATTAAATTAATCACCCATTCACTTCCTCTTAATTTGTTTTAATGTGGTTTAATATAAAATTCAAATCATACATATGATTCACTTTATATTTTCATTGAATAGCACTGGTTTCAACTAGTAAATTGACAAAAATATATCAGGAATATTTCCCCCTATTTTTGGGCAACCTTTCCCGCTATTCTTCGCTCAATTTTTTCTCGTTTGCCCCCAAATTTAGTCATTTGGTGAAAAAGGAGAGAGAAGAGGTCCATCTCTTCCACACTCATCCTCCTCCTGCTGGTGAGCAGGTAGTAATTCGAAGGCTGCTATATTATGTCATTATTGGATTTGATGAAAAAGGCTCATTGCTTACATTTATCACCAGGACTCATCCCCTCATGCAGGTGAACCTCAACAGGCTTTCAGAGAGCCTGTGACTAAAGGGGCATTTAAATTCTGGATTTAAAGTTTTACCTTTAAATTACTTCCTAAGAGAATCTCCTTGTAGATCTTGGCCCTTTAAAAGATCAGATGAGGAGACAGCCAGGATTTTAGGGTTGTTTTTTGATTTGGGGGTTTTTTTGAAGCTCATTAAATAAGTCATGATAAGTGTTCCTCTCTTTCTGTCTTCTTCATTATAGCAGCTTTAACAGCCCCAGTTTCCAGAAGGGCTGCTTCAGAGCCATTTCAAAAGGCTACCTCTGGTTTCTTTTGTTCACTAGCTAAAATGGCCCTCAGCTATGTCAGTGAATGATGTATAAATATAATTTTCCTTGGGGAATTTATTCCAAAGGGAAGAGCAGTCAGGTTGCAGTGTTTTTGGAGAAAGACTTTGGCCTGAGAGATCACAGGCGTAGATTCTACTTCTATCTACTAATTTGTGTGTTACCCTCAGCCTCCTTCTCCCCA
Source organism: Heterocephalus glaber (assembly GCF_000247695.1). The sequence continues at coordinate 19,664,991 of NW_004624759.1, forward strand.
AAAATCCTGAAGTTTAGAGTTCACGAGATTTCACGTAAAATGTTAATGGGGAAATATGCAATAAAAATTAGCTGCTGTTATCAATGATGACCTGGGTCCTGATGGCTGCTGTAGACATTTGCCTATAAGGAAGTTTTATAAAGCTACAACAAAAGACTAGGTACTTGGAGATACAAAAATGTCAGTGATTCATTTCCACTTAAAATAAAAATCTGAGGGAAATGGCCATAAGGAAGCTGACTCAAGTGAACTTTAGTATATCTATGTAAATAGCAACACTTATTTTTCAGCATCTTATAAAACAAGGCATCTATGCTAGACTCCATGAAGGAAATGAAAATGGAAGAATAAAGCAAAGTCTTTGTTCTGAAGGGAGGAGCATAGTCCTTAATTGAGAAGATGGATTTAAACATAATATGCCAGGAGCAATGTAAGAGAACAGTCTCTAAGTGTTATATGAATGACCCAATTAGAGTTTTGGGATTCCAGAGGGCAACATCCCACAAGCTTTAAAACATATTGAGAAAGACCAGATAAAAGTTGGGCATTGAGGAATAAAATGTTAGATCAAAGACAAAAAGAGAGGAGGAGAAAGACACCCCCTACAGGGGGAAATGCACAGCTGTATGGAAATGGATATGTGGATGGGGTTTTTGGTAATGTGGAGAAAAAACAGTTAGCTTAATTCAATGGCTCCATGTAGAACTAGCTTTACATCAGAATCTTTAAAGCACTAATGTCTCAGCTCCATCTCCAGAGCTTTCATTTAATCAGTTCAAGATGGGGGCCTAAATACCAGTGAGGATTTTTGTTTCTGTGATTGTTTTTGTTTTAATTCCCCTGAATATTGTAAATAATGTGAAGCCAGAGTTGATAATAACTGAGCAAAAACTCAGATATTTGTATCATAATCATGAGAAATGAAGTATTCTTTTAGAGAGGATTAAATGGTCAACCAAGCAATGTGGTCTTTACATTATGCAAATTTTATGTACACATGTAGTCTTTTTAAATTCAAGAAAATTCCTAGAATGATTCTATCAAAGGACATGGCCATGGCCTCTTGGTAACCAGCCCCTTCCAACTTCTGTGATTTGGGCTTGCTCTACAGTCAATTCCAGCTGAAGTGTGGGACAATTGGTATCTCATATCAGCTGGTAGCCACCAGGCTTCATGTAATTATTGCATAGGACTATATTATCATGCCTATTAGTGCCTGTGGTAGCTATTTTGTAATAATCTGTAAGCTTTCCTGGCCTCTTCAGTTTTACAAATTGGGAAATTGAATCAATTACTTGCCTGGGGCCATGGGTCTAGCCAGTGGTGGCAAACCTGTGGTATATGTGCCTCAGCCAGCTATTTGTTCTCACTGAAAGCTCTAAAAGGTTCACCATCACTAGGTTTAGCTGATGATAAAGATTCAATTAGAATTCTCAGCTGCTGAATTCCTTATATCTTATTAGATGACTAAGGTAAGAGTGGTGGTTAAGCTTGTGTTGATTTGATTGGCTCGTGAGCCACTGAGAGGATTATTAAAGTACACTTCTGGCTGTATCTAGGTGGGATACAGAGGCATGACCTGGACTGTATGTTGTCCCTGCCCACTCGCCTCATTGCAAGTTCTTTTCATTTGAGACAAGATTCCCTAAGTCTCTGCTCAAGAAGAACCTTCTAACTTCGCCAGGATTAATTTCACTATGCTTAGCCATTCAGACACTCAGAGGATGCTGCTTTCACAGTTCAAGGGGGCCTGGCTGCTACCCATGCTGTGGCAGATCTTGGTGTCATCCACATGATGCTAGTTTTACTGGCATGCAGAATACAAGAGTTGTAAGGTCATGGAGGCTTTGACCCACATTTCAAAGGAAGGACTGAGAGGCCAGCCAAGGATCCCTTGAGAGTGCAGGGCATGAAACTCTGGGAATGAAGCCAGAGAGTCACTGGAGACCCGCGGAAGTTGGAGATGCCAGGAAAGTAGAATATCTATCTTCCAAGCAAAGCTGCAGGCTCTGAGGAAAGCCAGCCCAAATGAGAGGGCTGCCATCAACAAAGCTATGGGGGTGGGGCCATCCAAACCCTCTGGAATTCATACCTAACCAACACGTACCCCAGATGATGGATATGGAGCTATAGGGTTTCATGCTTGACATGCTGCATTTCAGTCTTGCTTTTGCACAGTTCTTTTCTATCCCTTTATTCTTAACTTTTTGAATGAGAATATTTACCCAGTAGCATTGTACTTTGGTATTATGTAACTTGTTTTCATTCTTACAGAGGTTCAAAGCTATGAGTTTGCCTTGAGTCAGAATAGACTTTGACTTGGCCTCTTAAAAAATGCTAGAACTGGTTTTTTGCTTGTTTTTGTTTGTTTGTTTGTTTGGGGGGTTGTTTCATTTTCTTGGCAATACTAGGAATTGAACCCAGAACTATGTTTCCAGCTCTTTATTATTTTTTAATTTTGAGACATGGACTCACTGAGTCACTAAGTTGCCCAGGCTGTACTTGGACTTTTGATCTTTCTACTTCAGCCTCCAATACTACTTGGATAATAGGTGTGTGACACAAAATCCAGCTTAAAGTACTGGAACTGTTGAGACTTCAGGAAAAAGATCACTACATTCTTCATTGTGCATAGGGATAGTTGTAATAACATGTAGGGGAGAATTATTCACTTGTGGTTTTGGAGATTAAGTATGGTTTAAGGAGATGCATTTGGGTATCAAGTTGACAAGAGGTGAAATGTGGTAGTTAAGCTTAATTGTGTCAACTTGATTGGCTTGGAAGCCTTTGAAGGGACTAATAAGGCACACTTCTGGGCATGTCTGGGTGGGCCTAGGTGGATTATAGAGGCATGACCTTGAGAACTATATCTGGTCCCTCACCCCTTCCTCTCTGGATCTGTTCCTCTGCTTTGTTTGCAAGCTGTCATGAACTGAGCAGTTTTGCTCTACCTCACCCTTCTACCATGAAGTTTCTTACTTAGACCCAGCCAATCATTGCCTGAAACCTCTGAAACCACGAGCCAATTTAAACCTCTGCTTACATTCTGGACATTAGGTATTATGTCTTAGTGACAGGAAAGCTGACTAATAGAATAGTCTTCCAAATCTCCTGTTGGTTCATAGCAATGTCATTTCTTACATGAATGAATTAGTGTTGCAAATAAATAGGTGAAGATGACTAATTCATCTCAACTGCTAACACTGTGATCATATGAATGTCAGCTGCATGAGGGGAGCCAGAGCAATCCCATGAGTCCAATCCCCATCACTTTGGTGTCTACACTCAAATGAAGTTTGGACGTGTCCACTTGCAGTTAATCCACTCTTACCTATACAATGTGAAGATTCTGGTTTTGTTACTGCTCCTCCACATCCCCAGTGCTTGACAGCTTGACTGATGTTTCTTGTCTGAAGTACCTATTCATTGAAAGGATGTCAACTCTTTGTTATATCCTTGAAAAAGAAGAAAGGCTAGCATTTTAAAAGAATTCCTTCTTTGTATTGGAAACTTCTAGGTTCATTAACAATGAGACAGGAGTGTGGGGACTCCTTCTGAAGGATGATAGAAGAAACCTAGAGTGCCTGAAGAGGCAATGTAGCATCTTTAGTGTGAGTGGGTGGGTCAATCTGTGCCATCTCAAAAGATTTTCTTGTTCTCTATCTCCACATCTACTATGGATTTAAGAGTAGTTTGGAAAAACTTTATAGCAAAAGGCAAACCTCTACAACAGTGGTCACAGTGGTCTTGAATACTGATTGCACCTGAGAATCATCTTAGGAGCTTTGAAAGTAATTAATAAAATAATACCTAGGCCCATTGAGTCAGAATTCTGGGAATGGGGCCTCAGTGGCTTTATTTATTCATTCACAGTTCTCCAAGTAATTATGATCTGCATTCAAGACCAAGAACTACCCTTTGGCTAAGATTCAAATCTTGATTACTTATATCTATTTCTTCATTTGCCTTGTCTTGGGTTACATGATCCAGAGAAACCTTCAAACCATTGTATTCTTTAGGAAGCATGATTCTTTTAGCATATTAAGTTTTCTATTTCTTTAAACAGACCTCATGCTTAGTGTCTCTGAGTAGCCTCATGATTAAAATTCCTTTTTCAAAATAACTATTTTATTAGTACATGTTTGCAGTACATGAAGTTTACATTCATCTTAGGGAGTAGGTACATATACATAACATATCTTGATTCTTTTTTATTCCCCACGCACCTACCTCCCTCTATCTCTATGCAGTATGAAAATTGAGTGGCCATAAGCTAGATAATTATGAAATTGAAAGATAAAGCTTAAGTTTACCTGTAACCTATGTACTAAATTTCCAAATTGTTATGTCAGTCTTTAATTAAGACTTGCTTTCTTGTCCCAGCTATTTAAAGGACAATTAATTCCATTCCTTTTCACACCCTTATTAAAAATATAATTACAGCAATAGTCTCCAGATAATGTCATTGGCTAAACTTTACCAATGTGAGTTGGCCAAGAACTAACTGGATTGCGTAATGCTCTCTCACATGCAGAAAGTCACTTGGGTTACAAAGGCTGTTCGTTTCACACTGGACTAGGGGAGTAATAGACTTTGGTTTGGAGGGAGCTAATTCCAAGTCACACTAAATATGGAAGAACCTGGAATGAGGAGAATAATTCTAGAATCAATTACCCCAGGCTCAGTTAAGTTCAAGACTCCAACACTTCTCAGAAAGTTGTATTAATGCCAAAAAAGGAACAGGTTTTCACATTAGACTTGACAGATGAATGGAGAGACAAAGGATAATGTGCCATTTTTATTTTTCTGTGATGCTTATATTGAAAGATTAGAAGACATACACATTGCTAAGGAGATTACAGGGAGACAGATGGACAAAGCAAGTATTATGGGCATCAGAATTTTGTATTTCCTCAACTAGCAAAGTTCTACTAATGAAAATTCTATCATGTTCCAAGGATCTTCTGTAGGAGCTGTAGATGGAGTGATGAAGTTTCTGCTTCTCTGGAACTTATGTTCCACTGAGGAAGAAAAACAATTGTTCACATATTGAAAAATTAAATTAAAGAGATTAGTGGGTGCTAAAATTAAATAGAAGGAATAGTGTTGTGAGGGCTACTTTGAATCAAATGGAATATGTTATCCTGTCTGTGGAGGTGGCGGTTGAGTTAGCACATCCATGCTAAAGATAAAACCACACAAGAATGTGAGAAGGGTCCAAGCAGAGGAAACAATAAGAGCAAGGTTGGAAAACATCTATTATGTTCAGGAAACACAAAAAAGACTCGCATGGCTGGACCTCAGCAGGGAAATGATAGAGCCCAGGTCTTTAGAAGGAATTAAGATTTTAACTGCTCTAAGGAAATTACTGATAGATTTTGAGCAGAGAACAAACATGTTTAACAATGCATGTTAGAGTTTTCAGAGGGTTCTGTATGGATAATGAGCTGAAGACTGGAAGCAGAGGGACTGTGGAAAGCTGAGGAGAAGTACAAGCAAAGAGGAGGAACATTGTGCTCTGGTGACAGTAGTGGAGTGGAAGGCTGTTGGATTCAAGATGGAATCAGAACAGTAGGTCAATCCAGGTCTCAGTTGGACAGGCTGGTCAGAGTACTACGAAACCTAGTTTGATCTGAGATAATTGCTCCTACCCCAAACCAATTTGGACCACAGGTTTTGAACCAGAATGGAATAACATGAAGTGCAATTCAAAAACATTAAAAATTTTGACCTTAGTTTATTTAAGCAGGAAAAAAAATCGTCACCCAAGGAAAAATTTGTTTGCTGCTTTTTACCTTTCAACCATAAACATTTCATCTTGTGTCAAGATCATTCTGATGGAGTTTGATGTTTTGATTACTCTTTTATGTAAGTGCTGGAATGGTCACTTTCACATTGTTAGTTTACCTCTTTTCCAAGTATTTTGGCCCTGGCTGTTTTTACCAAGTCCTTCCTGCTGTTAGACATTTACTGCTTTATGCAGTTGGTCAGTTTCTCTATATAAATACTAACATCATAATAACAAGCATTTAATGAGCACTTTCTATATGTTAAAATATTTTAAGAATTTCTTGTCTTTATTTAATCCTCACAGTCACCCTTAATGGGTACTCTTATCATTCCAAAGATTAAGAAATGAGGCTCAAAAAAGAGTGTAAGTCATTGGCCCAAGATCGTGTTGCTGTTAAGAGGCAAAGCTAGGTTTTGAACTGAGTTTGGCTGCAGAACTCTGGCTTCTTTGCCACTATGTTGTGTTCTTTCTCACAGAGCTCTTTTGTTTCTTCCCTTTATAACTGTCCCCTCCAGAATTAAACTTCTTTCTCCCATAAAAATTCCAAGGTGCCACTCAGAGGCACATCATCTGGGCAGGGCTTATAGCCATGGAACTGTTGAGGAGATAGCATAATTTGGAAATTGAATAATCCAGCTCCACAGAAAGGCCCACATCTCAACCACCTGCTATCTGCCAAGAATGATACCTCTCCCCTTGGCAATTGGCTGACACAGCTGGCAGCACTAGAGGACTCCATTCCCTATCAAACCCTCTCTGCCCACTATTCATTGTTCTATGTTGTACCCACCTACTTGCCCTTTCTCATGGGACTGAAGAAAGGAAAATCACTCCATAAAACATGTAGTGAATTGTAGTTGCTTCCTAGAACCTGTGGAAACTTTAAGAATTCATTAATCCATTTTTTCCACATTATTTGCTTTAAAAATATTGTAAGTTTCTATTCAGAATTTTAGTAGAAGTGAAGTAAGCCTGATACTTGCTTCAAGAAAATTCTTCTCCCATGTGACTTAATATCTCAATAAGGACTGTGAAAGTAACAGGGCTTGCTCTCTTCCTAGTGATGATAAAAGTAATGGAGTTAGCAGGATGGAAGGTTATACAAAGAAATTCATCAAGATTTCTTTAACCTACATAATGAATTCTTGAGCGATGGAAAGGCAATAATTGTAATGATTCATCTTCTATGCTACAAGTTTAAACTTGAAAAATATTTTAGTTCATTAGAAGGTCATCTTTTTCTGTCTTCAATTGCCATAGGGTAATTTCAATAGAGACTGACATGCATTCATTGGAAGTGTTGGATTTATCTAATCAAATCACCAAAAATGTACCAATATAATTAATTTTTTTAAAAAATCACCAATCTGTTCCTGTTTGATTTTTCAATAAAAGTACTATTTTAAAATATTAAACAACACTTGTTAGATATTTTGTATGGTTATATTAACTTCCAAATCCAAAACTTCAAAGGGAAAGAGGAACTGTAAATATAGTTGCATTAAACTATGCTGTTAATTTAGTTTTGAAGATTGCACTGACATCAATTAAAATTTTAAAGCCATTCAAGTCTTTGAATATTCTCCAGATAGCTCAGAGCTTAACTTTTTAAAAAATCAAGTTCAAGCAAGCGATGTAAATTGTTCCTTTATTGGGACAGTTTTGGTTAAAGCAGCAGAAATTAAATGTGTATCATGAGTAACTGTGTTCCAACCTAAAATCGTCATTTGAAGATCAGAGCAATGTAATGGCAGTGATGTGATCCATATGAATGGCTCCATCACCTTATTCAGGGCTTCACTCTATGAATTTCCTTTTAGCACATTTTCTGATTTTACCTTTCAAAGGATCTCACTGAAAACATAACATTGATCTCATTTGTGGCTTTTTAAACTATATTTTTGTACATGGTTTAAAATTCAAAGGTGCAAAAATATTCATGTAAAATATGTCCCTCACTCCTCTCCCTCAACCTTTAAAATATACACCATGTATATGAACACAGTGTTCTTTTAAGTCCTTTCATATCTGAGATGCTATGACTGTGAAAAAAGAGAATATTGACTGTTGCTGACTTACATTACTACTGCCATTCTCTTTACTGGTCCTAAAACTTCTATTATAAACTCAAGTATATTATTCAGTGTGGCTATTTGAGGATAAACAGACATACTTTCAGAGAAGAATTTCTCTTCTAAGTACAGAGGGAGGGATGAATTTACACTAACTGCCCTCATATGGGTATTGATGGACATACACTATTAATGGTAACTGTATAAGAAATTCAGCTGGAGTTGTGAAATATTAGCATGAGACTCTTGAGATTTGAGACTTCTCAGGCTCAGTCTTCTCCATGGACTTGGGCTTGTTAGGATTTACATAGGCCCCCTAAACTGCCAGTCATATTCATTTTCACAAGGCTAGAGATGCAAGATCCTCCCTACATTCAAAGTCTCAGGCCATTACAGGTCTTAGATATTCCAAGTAGCAAAGAATCGCATGCACTGAATATACAGAAGGATAGATAGATTTGAAAATCAGTCAATGGAGCTGCCTACTTGTTAAAATTTGGGAAGTGGATGTGTGGAGACAAATTCTGTGACCTGAAGGAGAATTTTAGAATATACTCACTCCTTTCATGGCATTGCTCTATCACCTTCATTTATCACCTTGTGTAAAAGATCCATATACTTCTTGGTTGACACCACTACATCGTAAGCAACTTGAGGGCAGCATTATGATTAATTCTCTTTTCTACACCCTGCTCCAGACCCTAACAATTGCTTTTAAATTGTTCTATTCAATAATTGAGTTAAACCTAGTGAATTACTTCAAATAATTACAGATTTCAGATGGTTAAAAACCAAATCCTTATCAGCTCAGATAAGTTTGAACAAAATGTCTGCCCATGTACCCTAAAGTGGAATTTTAGCTAATTATCTATGTAGATCTGTGCTGGCTTTTGTGTTGACCTAAGTCACAGGTTGTCCATGGTCATTATATACTAGTGACCATTTATATGTGTATCTCCTCTAGGAATCATATGGGGCACCCTCTCATTTTTACTTCTCCACTACTATTATCTTATTCTGCTTCAGAAAGAATTTCTTTTGCCTCTACATACCCCACTGAGATGCCCAATATAAGCCTCTGAGTCCTTCTCTTTTCTTTTTCGTCTCCTTTCTACTTTTCTATTTTCCTCTAAAATAACTTCCTCCTCTGAACTGATTTTTTCTAGGAATATGCCAAATAATCCTATAAATGATTCTAGCTACTATGGCTCAAGAAATACATACTACCATCTTGTTGATTTTCATAGCAGTGGTGGAAGCTTCACTAGCAGCTAGCACCTAGGTGAAGGAAACATTGTGAGAGCAGGCGAAACCTCCAGTCACATCTTGTAGTAGATTATTTTGGTGCTACATGCCATACTACAATTGTTAAGGGTTTTGTTGGTATCCAGCTGACTCACAAGTAAGCAGAGCTCTTACTTCTAATCCTAAATGTCAATGGGTTAGGCCTATCCAAGAGCCAAGAACTTGGATTCAGGATAAGAGTCTTTTGCATATCTTACAAATGAGACCATTCACCGGTATCAGACATAACAGCACAAATCTCAGCTCTAATTTTTCAGAGGTGAAGCTATGAAGCAAGTCAATTATACCTCTCTGCTTTACCTTTTCACTTGTTTAATGTAAAATATATGTTTTTCATAATTGAACAAATAAGATAAGATATAGAAAGCAGTTGGCACCACTCAGTTCATGGAACTCTTTAGTATTACCCTCACCAAAGAGAACATGACTTATTGAGAGAGACAAACAAATGTAAGTACAGCCACTAAGGCAAAATTCTAAAAGCATGGGACAAGTGTTGAGTCTGAGCTGTACACAAGTTAATGAGCCTCGAAAGTGTTAAAAATGTTCCATGACTCAGTAATATTTCCCTTCTTTTTTAACTTCAGCAATAAACCAACATGGCACTTCTGGCCGACAGCATTTATAAAAGAATTTACTTTCTCTGAGTACAAAACAATACATTTCTTCTTTCTGCTGTGTTTACTTCAAGGCTGTGCCACTGAGTTGGGTGACCCTGTGAAACTTTTCTAAATTTCTTTTGAGCCTCAGGCTCTTTGTTTGTAGAAGTAGAGAAGTTAATCCCAGGACTTATTTTGAAGATAGAGTAAGATAATGAATGAGAAGACTCTCATCTATCATTGGCCCTCAAAGGATTTCCCCTTTCCCCTGTGATCCCACTTATGCATTCAGATACTTTGAGCAGTGTGTCACACAGGAAGAAAGATGCTAAAATTATGACAAGTCATTTGTCGATTTGTGGCTTTGTCCACTTGGTCACAAATGGCACACTTTCAAGGCCATTGTTCTTACCAAATACTTATCTAAAGAGTGAGGTTATGAATGTCTTTGGAATCCAAATCTGATACACATGCAGGAAAACTCCTTAAGAGAGATGATCTAAGAGATTACCTGAATGTACCTTTTCATTTGCCCTATATTTGATGCCAGCAGGCAAATGAGAGCTGGTTGGGCAGTTGGGCGGTGTACAATTCCCAGAAGTGGAGAGAGAACAGGAGCACCTGTTCTTCCTCTGGTAAAGCCAAGGCAAATGGAAAAGCTCAGAAATGCATAAGCACCATTGTCAAGAAGCACAATAGGAAAAATCACATTGCTGGTGAAAGCATGGTTCCCTATGGCATGAGAGAGCCTGTCAGACTGGCCCCAGACTGGGCAAAGGCCTGAGTGACCAGGAACTGGGCTGGTCTTGCAGGAACTGAGCTCCAGGCACTGAGAATTAAAAACTAACCTAACAAAACAGATCTGTCTCCATTTGTGAGAAATGAAATGATATGGGTTTTGTGGCTCACTAAACTATCCATAAGGCCAAACAATTACAAAAGTCAGATGCCTTACAAACACACCTTGAGGTAGCAGGTATTTTAAGTTAACTATCTGTTGAGTTATATAGCAGATCATCTCCCCCCTTCCTGAGGTAATGGAAGGAACAGTGTGGCTGAACCAAGTTGAACAAAGCAAGAAGAAGCTGAAGATCAGCCAGGCCTCATAAGATCTGACAAAGCAATACAAAGCCTTTAGGGTGTTTTGAGTAGGGGGATAGTATGATCTGCTTGGTATTCTTTAAGAACCACTCCGGTTACTCATTGGAAAATTGCATAAGGTAAGCTTAGGTGCCTATGAACTTGTTAAGAATTTAAGACCAACTGTTGGTAAGAAAAATGTGAAAAGATGAAGCTGGGCATGGTGGTGCACACCTGTAATCCCAGCACTCACGAGGCTGAAGAAGGAGGATCAGCATGAGTTTAAGGCCAGTCTAGGTTACATAGTGAGTTCAAGGCCAGCCTTGAACATATTTCCTGTCTCAAAGAACCAAAAGTAAAAAATGGAAAATGAGGTAAGAAAGCTCGTATGATTTTTTATAATGGGTATGAAGGTGGCACAAGCCCATGTATCATTGCACAAATGTTCTCCTTTGGAACCATGTGGAAATAAATGGTGTATACCACACTGCTTGGCTGAACTCTGAGTTTTAATATTTTGGGATCTCTAGCATCTACCTGAGAGGATAAGAAAAGAGATTTAATTAAAACTGTTTAGAAACTCAGTAGACATGATTTCCCTTTACATTTACTTGGAATTTCATCTCCATGAATTATTCCCAGCAATAAGCCAGCTGTTGTTGATATATCCTCCAGGACTGGCCAGGACTGCACAGCATGTCTTAAGTATTCTTGTGGTTGTTAAAAGTTTTGGCATTTTGATTTTGGTTTGTTTTATTTTATTTTGTTTTGTTTTGCTTTGTTTTTGCCCCAGGAAAAGAATCTTTATTCTTTTGTTTTGATAGATGAAGTATAAGAACATTTGATTATGTGTGTTTGATACTTCAAAAAGGTGGAAGAAAGTAATTTTACATCAGGATATGAGTGACAGGTATCCAGCAAATTATGGAGTGGGTTCTGGAAGTGACTGGAATGTTAAGAAAGGGAAATTGTATATAGGCTTAAAATTTTATATTTTAACATTATACAGTGGAATTAAGAAATTTGATATCACCCAGAAAAAAATCACTTTGATGGTGAATTTTTGCATCTATCATTTTTTAAAAGTCAGGAATATATTGTATACATATTGTTCAAATCATTCTTATTGTTATTTGATAGTTAATAATAAATATGTACATAAGTAGCACTGAATAGTTTCTGAAAATTATTTTTAAAGTTATATAACACTCCATTATATGAATGTACTGATTTTGCTAATTTAATGTCTAATATAATATTCATTTCCATTTCTCTGATTACCAGTTACAATTAATTTTTTCATACATTTACCACTCATCATGTTTCTTCTTTTATAAATTTCCCTTGTGAGCCAATTTTCAAAATTTCCATTTGGCTCTCAAGATTTTAATTTTTTTAAAATGAACTCTAAATTTTAAGGTTAGTTATTTGTTTGACTTGTTATGAATATTTCCCCTATTTAATGTTTCTAATTTGCTTAATGTTTTACAAACTAATAAAATTTTGTACTTTGAAACCTATTTTTTTCCTTTGTGATCACTTTTAGCTGTTGATTTAATAAATATATTCAGGGTCTATAACATGTCAGGCACCAAAGCAAGAGGCTAGGGTGAAACAAAAACAAAACAGGAATGCCTTTGCTTTCTGAAAGTTTACAGTGTAATGAGGGAGATAGTCAGGCAAAAGCCAGGCCATTGTAAAATATCATAAACTATGCAAGAGGAAAGACAAGGTGGTGTGAAGAACGTGATCTGGCCTTGAAAGGGTAAGGAAGGACTTCTTCTAGAAGGAAATAACTTTCTATCTGAAAATAAAGAGACAGGAGCAATGTGAATTTAAGAAGAGGAAACTGTAATACTAAAGTCATTGTTCAATGATCTAAATAGTAAGTGTCCTCTGTTCCTAGAAGGAGGGAAGAAAGAAGGGAGGGAGGGAGGGAGGGAAGGAGGGATTCTTGTCTCATTAGAGACAAGAGAAAGAGAAGAATAGAGAAAGAGAGAGAGAGAGTACAGGATGAGGAGAGCAGTGGTTAAGAGTTTTAGAGACAGTTGGGGAGACTATGGTGGCCCAAAATAGTATGGATGATGAGGATGAATGGAAACGTTAAACAGCTCAACCTTTTCCACTGAAGAAGCAATGCTTCAGTGGATATTAAGTTCTTATTCATATTAAAATTGAGTATTCCAGAGTAATCTATTCCAGAATATTTATTTAGTTTTATTGATAGGTCAATTCTTAGGCCAGCACTTCACTTAAACTGGTAAGGTATCTCTAACTGCTTTTTACTTTCAAAATGTATTTATCTACTCTTGCCAATATGTTCTAAAAGGTACACTTCAACATGATTTTGAAAAGTTAAAAAATTACATGTATATGTGTGTATTGAATATATAGTGTATATATATATATAGGTATATGTGTATAGCTCTCTCTCTATATAGAGAGAGAGAGAGAGAGAAAGGTATATGTATACACATATACTTAGTAAAATCTCACATTGATAACTTGATTGGGAACACATTAATTCTGTAGGTCAGTTGTGGAAAGACTGACATTCACCCATAAAGAAGCATTGAACATCTCCAGACTTGCATCTGTAAGTTCCAACATCTGAATGTTTGTATATTTACTTTCTATCTCATTGGAATTAATTACAAAAGTTTGTAATTCATCACAATAGTTTGAATCCTGGTATATATAAGTGATAATTGTTCCCATTCTAATAATCACATCTAATTTTATTTGATGTCTTATAGCATTGATCATAATTTGTAATGTTAAATAATAATAATAATAGTGAGCATCTAATCTTAATATCAGTTTCAAGAAGAATGACTTGTAGCATTTGTCAATGTCCTATGGATGCTAATAAAATTAAGGTAGGAAAAGATACTAATGAAATCCTATGTCTCAAGGTTTCATAATTCATATGACTGCATTAAAATCAACTGACTTTAGTCCAGCATTTCAAGAATGTATTTGACTACACAAGTACATCTTTCATTGAGAAATTTACATTATGACACTCAAAATTACATTAATTTGGCTTTACTTCTTTTCGGTTTTTTGAAAATTTTTTTTTCTGCTTCCTTGTCTTTTCTTTTTGGTCTACCTGTTGCAATATGAATTTGCAATATGAATGTGACAGTTAAACTGGATTGTCAATTTGCCTGGCTTAAGAGCTGCCATGGGGATTAATGAAGCACACATCTGGTTATATACCAGGGGGTTATGGAAGTATGACCCTGGCTACTGTAACTGGTCCCTGACCCCTTCTTTCTAATGCTGTTCCTCTGCTCTATTTCTCATCTACCATTCAGTAAACAACTATGCTGTACCACACAGTTTGGCATGATGTTTCTGCTTTGGAACCGGCCCACCATGGACTGAGCTCTTTGTAATCATGAGAAAATTAAACCTCTCCACTTTTAAGTTGTGTGTATTGGATATTGTGTCCCAGTGATGGGATAGCTAACTAATACAATGGACTGTAGTTTGGCTTCACATTTAAATTTTGTAGTAATTTAGAGGATAGTCATCTTTTTTTTAATTTCTACAAAACATTTCTAAGGTTTCCAAAGCATTTCTACCAATATTTCATACTTATCAAAGTCAGAGATGGTCATATATTTTTCTAATCAACTTCCAAACAAAATAGTATCTTTGGGTAACCTTACTAAAAGTGAGAAATTTAATTCAGTTTTACTTCCAACACTTTTCTCAGTATTTGTACAAATACTTTAAATATTTCTTATTCAGGTTTCTATCAGCAAACGTTTTACATGACTTCTCTTTTGTAATTTCTTTATGAAATACCATAGATTTTATAATATATTCTTGGGCATTTCTGTGGTTATTTGGTTCATGTGTCACTTTTTACATCTTAATTTTAGTTCCTATGTCAAACAGCTAAAAAATAGCTTGAAGAATTACCCTAAGTAGAACAAGTTGTATGTTTCAATGCCTTAATGAATTTAGAAAGAATTTCTATTGGTTTTAAACATAAAGAATGACTTGTATGGATATGAAATTCTTGTCTCACTATCATTTTTGCCTTTTACATTGAGTCACACAGCAGAAAAATCTGAGATCATCCATAGTTATGTTTCTTAATAACTTGTTTATCCTTCAGAATAATTATGCTTTTATTTAGCTTTTATAATTTATATATTTGGTCACAATATATCTAAGCATGAGTTTTGGGTTTGTTTTTTTTTTTACTTATTTTTCGTAGTACTTGAATCATTTCAATTTGCAGAGTTAGATTTTCACTTACCATGACCTCTGGGACATTTTCTTTTTTAGTTTCTTTTAAATTTCATACATTCCTTCCATTACATTTTATTTTGTTTTGTTTAAAAATACATTTTTGAAACTCCAACTCTTCCTTCTTAGAGTTAAATTTTATATCCAGTGAAATACAGAGATGATGCATGTACAGTTTGATTGGCTTTTCGAAGTGCATATATCTGCATAGCTCACATTCCTATTAGGATACAGAATATTTACATCACTCCAGAAAACTTCCTCCTCCCCCTGCCCAGGCAATCACAGTACCAGAAGCAACTGCTGATCTGATTCCTAGCATGTTAACTTAGTTTTTCCTGCTCTGAAAATTATGTAAATGGATTATACAATATTATGTGTCAGAATTATTTCTACTTTTTTCACTTTTTTCTCATGTGTTTTGAGATTTTTCCAAGTTGTTGCTTGTATTCAAAGTTTACTTCATTTATTGCTAAGTAGTATTCTATTATATAAATATAGTGTAATTTGTTTCTTATCTTATTTCTGATTCTTGGGGTGTTTCAAGTTTTGGATTACTTAGGTTACGTTTGTTATGCTTATAGTTTTCATTTCTTTAAATAATTACCTTGCAGTAGAATTTTGGAGTCAAAAGATATATGTTTAATTGTGAAGAAACTTCCAAAAGTTTACAAAGTGATTTTGCCATTTTACCTGCTTTCCAGCAATTTCTGAGAGTTTAAATTACTCTATCCTTTACAATGCTTGATACTATCTTTCATTTTCTCTATCCTAGTAGAGTATAGTGCTACCTTATGGACATCACCAATTTGTTTTTCATGAGCACAAATTAACACTAATTTGACTATTTCCTATCATATGTATCTGCCATCTTTCATCCCATGTATTCCTTTTAGAGTATATAGGGTAAGACATCTGTGTTTGGGAAAGTACTGATTCATTTTCCTATACTGTCAGTTTGGTCTCTCATTCCTTTCATGAAACAAGCAATTGTTTCATTTTTGGCTACCCTGAGATTCCTCATCTCACTCAGTATGCTTTTCCTCTCATTCTTTAATGTCATAATGACTGTCATTTTTCACAGCATTTTTTTACGTCAGTTGAGGATGAGAAATATTTTTCTAAAATTGTCAGTGAGATGATATTTCAGCTCTCTTGTTTTGCAATTTTTCCACTGTCTATGCTATTTGTTTTTCATGCTTACTCACTCACGAATGAAAAAAAACCAATCTACTCAGATCCAATATTTGTGAACATTTAGCATGTGCAATGTGTTCTTAAACCTGTTCAATACGTACTAGGCCATAAGTTTTCCAGTCCACAGTTGGAGGGCAGAATGACATGACCTAGCTCAATATTAGCTTCTAACAGGAATGTGGTGATGTGGCTTTCGATTTTGAGATATAATCTGCTCTTCCTTCACTGCCTCTTCACCTGCACACAAAATAGAGAACTCATTTAGGGGGACCCTTTCTTTTAAAATCTTTCCTTTCTCTCCACCTCCTACCCCTTTAGTCTGTGCAGAGCCAGTGACCAGTCCTCTAACATCCAACTACACTGTTTTCTGAAGCTTGTAATTTTATACAGATATAGAAGGGATGATTCTGTTAAGCTGAGGGATTGCTGAACAGTTTTCAGGAAGTGAATCAACTATATCCTAGGAGTATGCTTGGTTTTTGTTTGTTTTTGTTTGTTTGTTTGTTTGTTTTTCCAGAAGGAAATGATATATTGGATAATAATTCTGATTCTCAACTCAGCAATATGGGTGATGTTAGTCATGACACATCCTCCAAGTTTTTGGCTATGAAGTAACTCTATGTCTTGGTTTTTATATTGTTGGGAGTTTTCCTTCTTCCTCCTCTCATGCTATGTCTTCTAAAGCAGTCAAAAATAGGAACTTCTTTGCAGGCATCTAATACATCTTTTTTGTAGGTCTTTTCTAGTTTTAGTATTTTTATTAACCTACATATTTCTCCCATGAACCTCAGCTGAATTCCTCATTTAACCAAGTCCAAGTCTCTATGAACAACTTACATGGTTTCTACACACATAAACATATTCAAATACATAGTGAACTTTAGCAATCTTTAGTATTTTAGTGTATAGTCTCATCCAAAAAACTCTTTTACAGATAACAAAAATCCTGAGGAAAAAGGGTGAGGGAAACCTAGCTAATCATATTTTTACTACTTTCATCAAAGCGTAATTGAGTTTGTGTATCCAAAGATGTGACATCGTCCCTGAGCAGCACGTGTTTTCAACTACTCTTTACTGAGCCCTAGTATGTATCAAGCACTGCACTAGAAAAATAGATATAAAACATGTATAAGACATGGCCATTGGCACTGGGTAACTTAGGGTCCTTCTCCTAGTTCTACCAGTGTCACGGTGGCTGATAAATCCAGTCTCGATTCAGAGTCCAAGGTTTTCTCTGCTACATTGCACTCATCCCTCCAATGCAGCATCTACCTTGCTGAATTCCACCAAAGATATCATAATGAGAATATTGCCTGTGGGAAGCAAGCAACAAGTGGGTTCTCTTGTTATCAGATCTATCTTATATAGGAGGAAAAGGAGACAAAAAGCAGTTATTCAAGGCCACACAGCTATTTAGGCCATCCAAACCAAATCTCTAGTCTCACCTAGAACACTTTACCTTGTCTTGATTTAGAGGTCTTGATGCGTTTGTCTATGTCCTCCCTGATTGGGAAGCAAAATCTGTCTTCCAGAATCAATATGATAAATGCCAAGTTTGAAACTGAAAAAGTTATTATATATAATAACACAGACCTCAGGGTCAAGGAGTGAAGGAAACTCACCCCAGCCATATTTCCAAATACCCTTTCCTTTACCTGTTCATGGCTATTTGATCCCATACATCAGGAGATAAGGAGTGTAAGTCTCATAAGGGCAAAAGAGTACTTACAAGGATGTGGAAAGAATATTAATGGATTTAACAGACTTTTGAGATGCTGGAAGCACTTTGTATTTACTACTCAACAGACTGAAGTTTGCAGGCTACAAATCTAAGAGAGAGATTATGTGCCTGATAAATATTGCTTGTTGGGTTTTGTTCAAATATGCATGGAGAAAATGCAAAAGATATTGTGGTGGAGCCTGAAGTCAAATCAGGACAGGCAGACCCTGCAAGTGTTTATATTTGTTGATATCAATGATATCTAAACAGGCCATTCTTTTACTTTACACTTACCAAAAGCATAAAGTATCATTATGCTTGGAAGCACAAATTTTAAATATATTTTTACAACATGACTCAAGTTCTGTGATTTTACAACTCACCTACTGTGTTTTGAATTTCCGTAGCAGTCAAATCCTTCATTGGGAATGAATATTTGTTGGAGGTTTGTGACAGTTAAGCTTGTTAACTTGACAGGATTGTGAGATATATGGAAAGGTGGTTGGATCGGGGGCACTACACTCATCTGTGGATTAATCCACTGAAGCTCATAGCCGAATTTGCTGTGGAGATAGAGCCTTCTTGGAGGAGGTGGAACACTGGGGACAGCCCTTGGAGGGCACATCTCTCACTGGTGCTCTTCTCCTATACCTGGCTCCCTGTCTCCACAAAGTGAGCGACTTTCTTCAAACACAACCTTCTCTTCCGTGATCTTTTTGTACTGGAACTAGCCAACCATGGATTGAAACATCTAAAATAAACCTTGTTACAAGTGCCAAGTAGTTATGTCCCAGCGATGAGAATGTGTCCAGTACTGTGATGCCTCCTACTTTTCTCTTTTTGTTCAGGATTGCCCTGGGTATTCTGGATGTTTTCTGATTCCTTATGAATTTTAAAATTTTTTTTCTAGTTCTGTGAAGAATGTTGTTGGTATTTTCATAAGAATTGCATTAAAACTAGGTTGCTTTTGGTAATATTGCCATTTTCACCATATTAGTTCTTCTAGTCCAAAAACAAGGTTTGTCTTTCCATTTCTTTTTTTCTTTTTGTGGTACCAGGGATCGAACTCGGGTACTTAGCCTGCGAGGCAGGTGGTGGAACCACTGAGCTAAATCCCCTGCCCGTCTTTCCATTTCTAACACCCTCTTCAATTTCTTTTTTCAGAGTTCTCTAATTTTCACTGGATAGGTAGGTACTTCACCTCCTTGGTTTTGTTGACTCCTAGGTATTTAATTTTTTAAACTATTGTGAAAGGAATCATTTACCCGATTTTTTTCTTCGTGGATTCATTACTGGTTTACAGAAATGCTATTAATATTTGTGTGTTGGTTTTACATATTGTCACTTTGCTGAATTTACTTATTAGATCCAAAAGTCTTCTGGTAGAGTCTTTGGGGGTCCTCTGTAAAGAATCATTTCATTTCCAAATAAGGATAATTTGACTTCCTTTCTCATTCATATCACTTTTGTATCTTTCTCTTTTCTGATTTCTCTGACCAAAGTTGTGAATAGGACATTGAATAGGTGTAAGAGTGGACACCTTATTCTCAGTCCTGGTTTTAGAGAAAATCTGTTCAGTTTTTCCCCATTCAGTATCATAGTGGCTGTGGGTTTGCAATTTATGGTTTTTTACCAGTTTCAAATAAGATTCTTTTTTGGCCCTGCCCTTAGCCGGCCCCGGCTGGCGGGAAATGCGGGCCATCGGATCTCGGCTGTGTCTGAGTCTCCTGGCCTGTAATTCCCGCGCTGGGGGACGAAACTGAGACTTCCCCATCCCAAATCTCCGAAACGAGGCGGCGATGCGCTCGCCACGCCTAGGAGCGGCTGAAAGGCCCAGGTTGTGCGGTCCTGCGCAGAAAGCCGGTTTGCAGGGTGAAGTAATCAGGCAGACATTTCTAAAAGGAAATCGATCAGTAGGAAACCACTGTCAACCAAGGATCAAGGAGTCGCTGCCACCGCAGGAAGCAGTGGAGAGGACAAAAAAGTCAAACCTGTTCCATGAGTGGAAAAATAGTGAACTAAGATCCTGATAATTAAAGTCTATAGTTGGAGGAGCTGATACAGAGGTAAAGAAAACACAGGGCTGGGGCTTTAGCTCAGTAGTTCCACCGCCTGCCTCGCAAGTGCCGAGACTCGAGTTCGATCCCCTCCGCCCAAAATGTGTGGATGAAGTTGCTTTCCAAGAAGAAGTGGTTGCAGTGCTGAAAAAAATCTTTAGAAGGAGCTGACCTTCCTAATCTCTGGTTTTATGGGCCACCTGGAACTGGAAAGACATCTACTATTTTGGCAGCAGCTCAAGAACTCTGGGCCTGAACTGTTTCGATCAAGAGTTCTTGAGTTAAATGAATCCGATGAACGTGGAATACAAGAAGTTCGAGAGAAAGTGAAAAATTTTGCTCAGCTGTATCAGGAAGTAGTTCCGTTGGGAAGCCATGTCCTCCTTTTAAGATTATGATTTTGGATGAAGCAGACTCAATGACCTCGACTGCTCAGGCCGAAAACCACACGATTCTGACTCATCTGTAACTATGTCAGTCGAATAATTGAACCACTGACCTCTAGATGTTCAAAGTTCCGCTTCAAGCCTCTCTCGGATAAAATTCAACAGCAACGGTTATTAGACATTGCTGAGAAGGAAAATGTCAAAATTAGCAATGAGGGAATAGCTTATCTTGTTAAAGTGTCAAGAGGAGACTTAAGGAAAGTCATTACATTTTTTCAAAGTACTACTCGATTAACAGGTGGAAAGGAAGTCACGGAAAAAGTGATCACAGACACTGCTGGGGTAATACCAGCTGAGACAATTGATAAGATATTTGCTGCATGTCAGAGTGGCTCTTTTGACAAACTGGAAGCTGTTGTGAAGAGCTTAATAAATGAAGGTCACGCAGCAGCTCAGCTTGTAAATCAAGTTTACGATGCAATTGTAGAGAATGATAACCTTTCTGATAAACAGAAGTCTATTATGACAGAGAAACTTGCTGAAGCTGATAAAGGCTTAGCAGATGATGCTGATGAATACCTGCAATTGATAAGCCTTTGTGCAACTGTGATGCAGCAACTAACGCAGAATTGTTAGTCTGAAAACTGACCAAAAGCTCACAAGAAATGCTTTGTAAAATACAGGTTGTGAAAATAAAAATGACCAAACTACAGGAAAAAAAAAAAAAAAGATTCTTCTTTACCTATTTTCATCAGGCTTTTTTTTTAATCATGAAAAGTTGTTAGATTTTGTCATCCATTGAAATGACCTTGTAATTTTTATCACTGATTCTATTTATTTGGTATATTACATTTACTGATTTATGTACATTGGACCACTTTGTATCCTCCCTATGAAATCAACTTGGTCTTGGTGATTAATCTTTTTAATGAGTTGCTAAATTCTATTTGCAAGAATTTTATTGAGGGTTTTTTCATCTATGTTCATAAAGGATATTTGCCTGTAGTTTGCTTTTCTTTTTTTTCCTGAGTCATAATCCAGTTTTGGTATCAGAGCAATGTTAATTTCTGAGTTTGAAAGCATTCTTTTGCTTCCTATTACATGGTAAATTTTGAAAAGTATTAGTATTAGTTCATTTCTAAAGGTCTGGTAAAATTCAGCAGTAAATCCTTGGAGTACTAAGCATTCCTTAGTTTATATAGTTTTTATTACTGCATCAATCTTCTTGTTATTGACCTCTTTAGATTTGTTTGTGTCTTCTTGTCTCAATTTTGGTAGGTCGTATGTCTGGAAATTCATCCATTTCTTTGAGAGTCTTTAATTTGTTGAAATATATGATTTTAGAATAATTTCTTATACTTCTCTAGATTTCAATTATGTCTACTATGATTTTACCTTTTTATCTCTAACTTTGTCATATGGGTCTCTTTCTCTTTTTGCAAGGTTAGCTGAAGGTTCATTAATCTTGCTTATATTTTTAAGGAACCAATTCTTTTATTCATTGATCCAGTATGGCAGTTTTAACTTCATTTCTGCTATGCTGTTTCTTATTTCTTTCCTACTACTTGATTTGGGATAGATTTATTTTTGTTTTATTTTGTTATATATTCTGGATTACTCTGTTCTTCTAAGATTACAGCACTCATACCTGTCATCTTTCCTCTTAGAACTACTTTTATTTTGTCCCAGGGATTCTCATAAACTGAGTTTCCATTATCATTTTTAATTAAATAAAATTAAA
>NW_004624759.1:19687891-19699559 GCF_000247695.1 Heterocephalus glaber
GTGAGGTGGAATCTCAGCATTGTTTTCATTTACATCTCTCAAATGACCAGTGATGTTGAACATTTTTTCATCTGTTTATTTGCAATTTCTACTTCTTTGTGTGAGAAATGTCTATTCATTTCAGATGCCCATTTTTGGATTGGGTCTTTAAATTTGGGAGGTCTGACTTTTTTTAAGTTCTTTACAGATTCTAGATAGTAGACCTTTGTCTGAGGAACAGCAGATGAAATTTTATTCCAACATTGTGGGTTATCTCTTCACACTGTTGGTGGTTCCTCTTGCTGTGAAGAAGCTTTTTAATAACAAGAGATCCCACTTGTTGATTGTTTGTGCTGGGCAACTGAGGTTTTGTTCATAAAATCTTTTCCTACACCAATGTCTTCAAGACTTCCACCTAACCTAAGTTCCAGCCAGTTCAGCATTTCTGTTTTAATATTTAGATGTTCAATCCATTTTGATTTTAGTTTAGTGCATGGTGAGAGATATAGGTCCAGTTTTAATTTTTGACAAGTTGAAAACCAATTTTACCAGCACCATTTATTAAAGATGCTATCTTTCCTCTAGTGAGGGTGTTTGGCTCCTTTGTTGAAGATGAGGTGGCTGAGTGTGTCTGAAGTTGTTTCTACATCTTCTAATCAGTTCCACTGGTCCTCAGGTCTGTTTCTTTGCCAGCACCATGCTGGTTTTACCACAGTAGCTTTATAGTATAGTGTCAAGTTGGGGGTTGTGATACCCCCTGCCATGTCTCTGTTGCCTAGAATTGCTTTTGCTATTCTAGGTCTCCTCTTGTTCCAAATGTATTTTTGGATTGTTTTCTCAAGGTTAATGAAGTATGCTGTTGGAATTTCAATTAAGATTGCACTGAATCTATGGAAGTATGGACGTATGGCCATATGGAAGTATGGCCACTTTCACTATGTTCATTCTTCCTACCAAGGAGCAAGGGATGTCTTTCGATTTTCTTTCTTTTGGTACCAGGGATCAAACTCCAGTCCTTGCGCTTGCGAGGCTGCCAGCAGAACCACTGAGCTAAATCCCTGGCCTGGCAAATGTCCTTCCATTTTCTGATATCATCTTCAATCTCTCTTTTCAGAGTGCTATAGTTTTCAAAGAAGGGGTTTTGATTTCTTTTCTTAGTTTGATTGCTAGGTATTCGAGTTTTTTGGATGCACTGTGAAAGGAATTGTTTGCCCTATTTCTCTCCCAGTGAGTCTATTGTTCATGTAGAGGAAAGCTATTGATTTTTATGTGTTGACCTTGAATTCAGCTACTTTACTGAATTTGGTTATTAAGTCTAGAAGACTTTTGGTGGAGTTCTTGGGGTCTTCTATATAGAGTATCATTCCATCTGAAAACAATGGCAATTTGACTTCTTCATTTCCAATCTTTATTCCTTTTATTTCTTTCTCTTGTTTAATTGCTGTGGCTAATATTTCCAAAACTATATTGAACAGGAGTGGTGATAGTGGACATCCTTGTCTTGTTCCTGATTTGAGTGTGAAGGATTTCAGGTTTTGACCATTTAGTATGATATTGCCTGTTGGTTTTTCATAGATGGCTTTTATTAGATTGAGGTAGAGACCATCTATTCCAATTTTTTGTAGTTTTTATTATAGATGCATGTTGAATTTTGTCGAATGCTTTTTCTGCATCTCTTGAGATGACCATATGGTTTTTGTCCTTGGTTCTATTGATACAGTGTCTTACATTGATTGATTTGCATATGTTGAACCATCCCTGCATCCCTGGGATGAATCCCACTTGGTCAGGGTGTATGATCTTCTTGATGATCTTCTGCATTCTATTTGCTAGTACCTTATTAGGATTTTTGCATCTATGTTCATTAGTGAGATTGGCCTATAGTTCTCTTTTTCAGCTGGGTCTTTCTTTGCTTTGGGGATCAAAGTGATGCTTGCTTCCAGGAATGAATTTGGGACTATTGGTTCCCTTTCAATTTCATTGAAGAGTTTAAACAGTATTAGCCGTAGTTCCTCTCTGAATGTCTTGTAAAATTCAACAGTTAAGACATCTGGACTGGGGCTTTTTTTAGTTGGTAAGTTTTTAATTATGTTTTCAATTTCGTTGATTGATATTGGGTCATTTAGAATTTTTAGGTCATCTTGGTTCAACTTTGGCAATTCATACATATCTAGGAATCTGTCCATTTCTTCTGTGTTTTCCATCTTATTGGCATATATGTTCTCAAAGTAGGTATTTATGATCCCCTGGATTTCTGCTGGGTCCATTGTAATTTCACCCTTTTCATTTTTAATTGCATGAATTTGGGCCTTTTCTTTCCTTTTTCTGACAAGGTTGGCTTAGGGTTTGTCAACTTTGTTTATTCTTTCAAAGAACCAACTTTTGGCTTTCTTAATTTTTTGTATCATTCTCTTAGTCTCCACGGCATTGATTTCTGCTCTGATCTTTATAATTTCCTCCCTTGTATAAGCTTCAGGTTTGTCCTGCTCTTCTTTTTCTAGAAGCTTGAGGTTCACCATCAGGTTTTTTAATTGGGCTTGCTCTGTTTTCCTAATATGAGTATTTAGTGCTATGAATTTCCCTCGTAGGACTCCTTTCATTGTGTCCCATAGATTCTGATATGTTGTATTGTCATTATCATTTAATTGTAGAAATTATCTGATTTCTTCTTTAATTTCCTCTGTGACACATTGGTTATTCGGAAGTATGTTATTTAATTTCCATGTGTTTATGAAATTCTTGCATTTTCTTTTGCTATTGAGCTCCAATTTCATTGCACTATGGTCTGATAATATACAGGGGATAACCTCAGTTCCTTTCCACTTACTTAAACATGTCCTATGAGCAAGTATGTGCTGTATTTTGAGGAACGACCCGTGTGCAGCTGAAAAGAATGTGTGTTTTGATTTTATGGGGTGGAACACTCTGTAAACATCTGTTAAGTTCATTTGTTCAAGAGTTTGATTGAGTTCTAGTATTTCATTACTTATTTTTAGTCTAGTTGATCTATCTATTTGTGACAGTGAGGAATTGAGGTCACCCAGTACTATTGTATTAGTGCATATATGACTTTTCATGTCCATTAGTATTTCTTTTATATAGTTGGGTGCACTAGTGTTTGGTGCATATATATTTATGTCTGTCATCTCTTCCTCTTGGATTGTTCCCTTTACAAGGATGTAGTGTCCTTTTTTGTCTCTCTTAATCACTCTTGGTTTGAAACCCACTTGATCTGCAAAGAGGATAGCTACTCCTGCTTTTTGGTGGGTTCCCGTCACATGGAGCATTGTTTTCCACCCTTTAACTTTCAGTCTATGAGTTTCATTTTGAATTAAGTGTGTTTCTTGCATGCTGCATATTGTTTGGTCTTTTTCTTGACCCATCCTGCCATTCTATTTCTTTTGATTGGTGAATTGAGACCGTTAACATTGATGGTTATAACTGATACATACTGATTTATCCTTGTCATGACTTTTTCTTTTTGTTTGATTCTCCACCTTTGTGTTTAATTTCTTGTCTTGCCCAATGGATTCCTTTTGCAGGGCTTCCTGGGGTTCTGATCCTCAATGTCTGTTCCTAGGATATTGTGTAAAATTTTTTGGAGTCCGGGTTTGGTATTTGTGAAATTCCTAAGGTGCTCTTTGTCATGAAAGTACCTTATTTCCCATCAATTTTGAAAGATAGTTTTCCAAGGTACGTCATTCAGGGCTGGAGGCTGTTTTCCTTTAGGGCTTGAAATATGGCACTCCAAGCTCTTTTTTCCTTGAGAATTTGCATTGAGAAGTCTGCTGTGATTCTGATGGGCTTTCCTTTGTATGTGATTTGTTTCTTTTCTCTAACTGCTTGTAGAATTTTGTTCTCCTGCTGGGTTTCTGTTATCTTAACTATTATATGCCCATGTGTTGATTTTTTTTTTTAATCAAGGCTAGTTGGAGTCCTATATGCCTCCTATATGCCTCACTTATCTGTATGTCAAGTTCTTTTTCCCTGCTTGGGAAGTTTTCTGCCATCACTTCTGTGAACAGTTTTTGTATGTTATCTGCACTCTCTCTTGTTTGTTTCTTCATTGACTCTGATTAGCCTTATGTTATTGTTCTTTGCATCATCTAGCAGCTGCTGGATTGATTTCTCATGGTCCCTTACTATTTTAAAGAAATTTTTCTTTTCGTGGTCACTAATTGCAATCTTATCGTCTATATCTGAAATTCTGTCCTCACATTGGCTCATTCTGCTGTGTAAACTTTCAATGGAGTTTTTAGTCTTCTAGAAATCTGTTTATATCTGTTTTATGGACTCCATTTGTTTCCTATGTTGGATTCATCATGTTCTTCAGCTCCTCTATTTTTTTATCTGTATCCTCTCTAGATTTATTAATCATGTCTTGCACTAGGGGCACAATTTCTCCTGTTATCTGAGAAATTATTTCTGATTTTATTTTTTCCAGATCCTCCTTTTGTTGCCAGTTCAGGGAGTCCAGGTGGTTGCATATTGGATTGTTCCATCTCGTTTCCCTTTGGGGTTGCTTTAGGTGATCTGGAAGTCTGGTTTTGAGACTTGTTTAAGTGTCTTCTCATTTCAAAGGTGTGGAGGGATGTGTACTGCTGTCACCCATGCAGCTTACCTCCTTGACACCGGCAGTGGTGGTACAGTGGCCTGGAAGGTCACCTCCTTTGTGCTGGGGATAGCTCTCAAGTTTCCATTATCATTTTAGTCTAGGAACTTCAAAATATCTCCTCTGATTTCTTCAGTGACCTATTAATCATTCAAGAGTGAATTATTGAATCTATATGTGTAGTTTTTTATTTTATTTTTGCTGTTGGTTTTTATTTCATTCCATTATTATCTAATGCTATATATAGATTATTTAAATTCTTTTCCACTTGCTTTATGGCCGAAAATATGGTAGTTTAACTCTAATATTTCTTTATTGATGTTTCTGTCAGATTAATCTAAGAAACTGAAGTATTGAAGTCTCCCAATATTGTATTGGTGTCTATCTGTGCTTTTATGTCAAATAGTATTTGTTTTATGAAACTAGATGTGGCAACAATCAGTGTATATATATTTATAATTGTTATCTCTTCCTTGTAAACTGTTACCTTTTCTAATATCTAGTGGTCTTCTTTGTCTCTTCTAACCAGCTTTGGTTTGAAGTTAATTTAATCAAATATAATATAGCTACTCCTTCTTGCTTTCAAGCTCCAGCTGTTTGGAGATCATTTTCCATCCTTTTACGTTCAGTCTGTGTACATCTTTACAGATGAAGTGTACATCTTGCAGGCAACATATAAATGGGCGTTGTTGATCCAATCTGCCAGTCTGTGTCTTTCAATTTGAGAGTAAAATTATTTATATTAAGTGTTGTTATTGAAAAGTATACAGTAATTGCTGTCATTTTGTTGTTTTTCCAGGGTTTGTTTCATTTCTGTTTCTCATTTGTTTAGCCAGCCTCCCAGTGAGGTGTTTTTTGGTTTTTGGTTTTTGAGGGGGTTTTGCCTTGTACTTTTGCTGTCTTCATGTGTTTAGGATTCCCTTAACTATTTTCTGCAATTCTGGCTTGATGGTCATGAATTTCTTTAGTTTATCCTTATCATGGAAGGTCTTCATTTTGCCTTTGATTTTGTAGGATAGCCTTTGTAGAATAGTGTACATTGGCAATTATTTTCTTTCAGAGCATTTCTTTCAGGAATGAAAAAACTTCATTCCAAACCCACCTTGCCTTTAAGGTTTCTGTTGAGAAATCTACAGTCACTATGATGAGTTTACCCTTACATATAATTTGGTGCTTCTAAAAGCTTTTAACATACTTTCTTTATCCCAAGTTTGTGGTATTTTGACTATGAAATGATTTGACATGGAGAGGTTCTTTTCTGGTGGTGTCAACTTGGGGTTATAAGTGCCTCCTTTACCTAGGTATCCATCTCATTCCCAAGGTTTGGGAGATTTTCTCCAGTCATTTCAGTAAACAGATTTTTATGTCGTTAGTGTGTATTTCAACCCTCTTCTCGGGACTGGTGATTGTTAAGTTTTTCCTTTAGAATTTTCTAGGATTACTTGAACAATCTTTTCATTGTTTCTTGGTTTTTTTCATTATTACTGATTGAATATTCTAATATATCCACCTTTGTTTCAAATCTTAATATACTTCCTTCTGATTCATCTTGACTACTGCTGAAACTTCCAGTTGAATTTTTTATTTAATTTATTGAGGTTTACATTTCCAGGATATCTATTTGATTATTTTTCATAACCTCTATCTCTTTACTGAAGTGATCTTTCATATCCTATACAGCTTTCCTTTATTCACTCACCTGCTTATTTGTATCTTCTGTAAATTCATTGACCATCTTAGTAATCGTTTCATTCAGCTACTCATTTCTCCCTGCTTTGATCTCATTAATCCTTTTAACTATTAGTTTTCTAATTATTTGTCTGAAATTCCATCCACTCCAGTATCCATGGAGTCAGCTTTGGGAAAGTTAAGAGTTTTTGGAGCAATCTAGTTTTCTTGTTTCTTATTGTAGTTGTGATTCTGAGTAGAGGTTTGCATATCAGATGGGAAAACTATTGCTTCCACTATCACCTGGGAGTCTTTTTGGTGAGTAGTTTTTTGTTTGTGATATACCCAGAGCTGTATATCTCTATATAAGAATTTCTCCCTAATCTGCTCTGAGTACTAGATTCAGCCCCAACAATGTTTTGAGAGAAGAAAGTAACTACTAATAATTTTAACAATTGATGAGCTAACCCTGTAAAAATGTCAGGTAATTTAGAATGCATTTCAAGCAATCTCTATTATTTGATTGTCTTGAGAAAAGATAGGAAGAGTAACAGAATGCAATAGGCTAGAAAAATTAAACCTTAATGACATTTAGACTAATTATAATTCACAGAGAGAGAGAGAAAGAGAGAGACAGAGACAGAGACAAAAAACAAAGAGAGTGAAAGAAAAAAAGGCTAAAAGAGGAATGAGCCAAAAGACAAAAGAAGGTATGTGAGGGGAAATAAAGAAAGTAGAGAAAGGAAGAGAATACAAATGGGAGGTGAGAGAAGAAATACGGAGACTATATGCAATTGTTGAACTGACAGTCACATACAATTATATATCACTAAGAAACAACTGTTGATGCAGGTATGTGCAACTGAACAACATAGAACATTTTAGCTGCAACAGCAGAAAATTCATCTGAACAGCTATTCCAATACAAAAATGTATAAAAAGACCAAAGTTAATTAAACAAGCCCTCCTCCCTCCCCAAAAAAGGAAGAGGACAGTGATGCTGCTATATTGGTTATGGTGAATGTCGCAAAGTGGCTTGTCTCTGCTCTTGTCTTTAACCCTCTGTGCTCAGGAGCCTCCAGTGCTCTCAGGCTAGTGGCAGCATTCTCACTCCCCTCTCACTGGTAGATGTTAGCTGCAAGGTCCTGGCAACACCCCTGCTTGTGGCCTCTGCAACCAGCTCCTCCATATTTTCATCTGTCCCTCTCTGGCACTTCCAGCCCACAGCTATCGTCTTGTTGGCTAAACTTCTCTCTAACCTCCCACTTCAGGAGCTTCTGGGCTATAGCAGGAAACAGCCCTCAACCATGCTGTTCTGGCGTCTTTTCTCTGCACCCCCAGATGGGTCCTAGCTATGCAGCGGCTTCCAAAGTCTCCCTCTGTGTGGTGATTTCTTGGCAGCTAGGTTTGAGCAGGAAACAGCCTCCACAAGCACCCATCCAGAGTCTTTTCTCCACTCCAGTGATCTCTTGGCCCAGCTATAGCACTTCTTGCCAGATCTCCCTCCTGCACACAATTTCAGTGTCATCTTGGGGTCAGGCAGGAGATGGCCTCCATCGGTGCTATTCTGGAGTGTTTGCTCTGCCCCTACTTCTTTCAGGTCCCAGACACTGCAAGTCTCTGCGTTTTTCTGTCTTGTAGAGCCCATAGTGCCTGATGTCATTCATATTCATTTTTATATTTTGAAATGTTAATGTTTATTGAAAATGTGAATGGGTGGGACAAACACCTGAATAACATTTTGTTCATCCTTTTACCACACTTACAAAATAAAGCATGGAAAAGTATTCCTATGGTCTTGTTGTTGATGAAAAATGGGCCTGGCTCTTCTCAGGTACTTCTGTGCTTTGAGGCTTGTTAGTAAAGGCTCCTGAGATCATTCCTCTTTTTACAGTGTAGGCACTTTGATTAAAATGAAATACCATATGGGGAGAGACTATTTTGCATATAGATAACCAACTGCAGAGAAACTTTGTCTCTTGCTTTGTTATCCCAGAATGCATTGTATTTTTGTCCACAAACTGTTTCTCACTCTTAGTTCCTATTCAAGAACCCAATGTTAAAACAAGTAGTCATATTAGGACTTTTCAATCTCTTGGGTCATAGCAAAATGAGATTCTGTACAACTTACCTTTGATGATGAAACTGCAAATCAAAGTGTCCCAATAGCAGGGAAAATGTCAGACAATAATGCTGCTAGTAGTAATATGATAGAAGTAAAAAGATAAGTGTTCATAAATGATCAGGCATGCTTCTCTCCATAAATCAATTCTCATTTAGATAATTTCTCAAAAGCATTTGCAAAACTGGTCAGCTCCTGTTGGCCTGGGGAGACTGTATACAACAGAAATTACTGATGAATTTAAAGAGTTAGTTTATTTTCCTTTTGCAAAGTTGAGAAACAATGGTAATGGGTTGCTAGCCTGCTAGAGAGCCTAAAAAGATTCCAAAATCCCTCCTTGTAAATAAGCTTAATTGGTAAGTCAATTCCTCTCTACTTTGACCTTCCTTGTACAAGAAGTTTCAGTCAAAGGTCAACTACCTATTTTTCAGGCTCATGGTTTTGCAAGACACTGGGGACATTCTCCCAAGTTGATGATTTCTAAAATCTGTCTTCTTCGGATGGCAAATGTTCCCAAGGGATCTTGGTACACACTAAATCAAGCAAGCCCATTCATCAGGAACAATCTGTGCTGCAAGCTAGCACTGGCCTTGCCTTATAAAGATTCATTTGATGTACTTATCAGTCATTCTTCAGGCTGTGAACTTAAAAGCCAGCACGTATCAATGTGCTACTGAGCCAGCCCAGCATGGTTGTCTGTGTCAACTCTGGTAAGAATTCCACCCTTTTCCCTTGTCCAGCTAATTATCGCTTCTTTTTACCTTACTCCCTTGCTGCAAGGCAATGCTTGCTATGCCTCTACCACTCTCAATATGGACCCTCGAGATGGTACCATTAAAGTGAGCATTTGAGCTGATAGTATCTGTGATTTACGCAGCTCCCCTTAATCACAAAATTTGATTCAAGTTTTCATGTACTCTTTATGAGGTAACAAAATACCACATTGTCAAATAACAGGAGGAAAGAATGTTTACAGTGGGTGGCTTACTGCTCACACCTGTATACTGCCTTTCCTTCGCAATGTACTTCCAGGGATCTTTTTATTTCTCATCCCATTTTTACAGAACTCCGGGAGGCAAATGTTATTGTTAGCCTCATTTTTTCAGAGATGAAGACACCATGGTCAAATAGTGAAATGTCATGTGTGTGGCCACATGGCTGAGAGGCAGCAGACGAGGGCTTTGTCACCAATGTTGTGACAGATGCCAGCCATCATCAATGTTCACTCTTCTACTTCATGGTTGCCTTCACAGTCCATGAAGGAAATCCAAGTCTGGGAGAGAATTGAAATTGAAATAACAGTAATAATAATAAAATTGATTTCTATGTTCTAGATACCATACTAATAACGTTTTATGCATTATTGTATTTAACCTTCATAATTTTGAATATTATCTTCATTATCCCCATTAATTGAAGAAGGTAGATTTCAGAAAACTTAAGTGATTTGCAAAGTTACACAATTTGGTAAAGGCAAAATTCATGCTCAGACCTGTGTGAAGGCATAAAATTTGTTAATGGATACAGTTAAACACTGGGTGGAAGAATAGGGATTTTTGTAGAGTCTTGAGCAAGAAGGATAAAAAACGTAAAGAAGAAGTACCCTATAATGGAAAGATATAAGTTTGAATTTTAAGCCTGTCTCTATTTATCTATGTGCTCCTGAGAAAATATGTTTACCTTTTGGGCCACTGGCTTCTTATAAAATTAATTTGTTTTGAGGGGCATTATTTGTCACAAGATAATCTAATCAGGCCAGATATACATAGGCTCTCTCTAAGCTCCAGTGCACTCTACAAAGACAAGGCACCATTCTTATTGTTAGAATCCAGACATCCCTAGTATGGTCACACTTTGTATCAATGCTCTAGGGTCTTACCTAAGCCCCCTACTCTTTTTGCTGTTAGTCCATCATACTTAAGAAAAGCTTTGTTCATGAAGAATCTGTCCATAGAATTATATCTACTTCCCTGTAATATAAAATTCATTAAATAAAATTAGGCTGCCCTCTATAGACAGTATATTTTTGATAGCCCTGTTACTTGTTGCTGGCAAAGCAACAATAGTCAATAAACCAGGTGGATAAACTCTGTGCCCTAGAGGTATTTATATTCTGAGAATGACTAGCAACCTTACCTCACCATAGAGCAAACAGGACTTTCAGAGGGTAGAATCTGGGGCAGATCTTGGACAAGATAGGAATCATTTGCTTTTATATTCAAGGTCATAACTACCATAAGGGATGCCATTTATTAAGTATCACATTAGTACTTGGTCTATGGGAAAGATGCATTAAATACATTATCTCTGAAACTCATGATGGCCCTGTGAGTTATTTTTATCTCCACCTTATAAAAGAAGAAAGTAAGGCTCTGGGAGACATGCTCAGGACCTCAGACCTGGTGGGCTTTCCCCTGCTCTTCCTCCCACTCTGTGAATTCCACGTTACTGGAACAAAAAGTCAATTTTCAAGAAGCTACCTCTTGTCCAAGAAGCACCTGAACATCATAGCCACGGGGCTTGGAGAACTTGCTTACAGGAAAGATATTTTGTATTTTCCAAAATTTACACACACACTTTGGCTGGGGCTGAACTGTGAGTAACCCCAATAGCTGCTTTATTCACAGTTTATCAAAGTCCTTAGTTATTTTGTATTCATTCAGTCCATTATTTGTGATGATAGATATGATATTTTTAGAATTTTTGAGGATTTCAGTATAAATTTTAAATCTATGAGGAGTAAGAGAATGATAAAATTTTGTGGAAATTAAAATAAGTAAAATATTAGTTTTCAGTCCCTTACAGATTTGTAATTTCCTTATTTTGGAATATCAGGATAGGTTTTATGGTTATTGTATTAGTCACATAATAACTAGATTTTATTTTTTTTACTTAAATACTTTTATTGGTACATTTTAGGTATACAATATGTTTACATTTATCATTGAGTGCTTGTACTTGTACATGATGTATCCTGGTTCTTATTTTTTCCCCATTACCTGTGTGCCCTTCACCCCTCCACCCTTCCCTATTTACATACTTCATTTCCATTTTTTTTCTTTTCTCATAATTTTTCCTTTACATTCTTTCCTTTCCCCATCTCCTCCCACCATCCCTACCCCTTTGGAACTTTTCCTATTTCAAAGTATCAATTATTAGTTATTAATCCTTATAATCCTTATTTACACTCTCAGTTTCTCACACAAGAGAAACTATTCGGTATTTACACATATTTGTCTTATTTATTTCACATAAGATTATGGCCTCAATATGCATCCATTTAGCTA
>NW_004624759.1:19703500-19733553 GCF_000247695.1 Heterocephalus glaber
ATCATGGCTGGGTGGAGTTCTATATGCCTCACTTATCTGTATGTCCAGTTCTCCACCTCTGTCTGGGAAGTTTTCTACTATTACTTCTGTGAACAGTTTTTTATGTCAGTTGTACTTTCTCCTGAATAACTAGATTTTATTAAAGAACTATAAAGGGTAAACTAAAGTGGGAGGATATACTTTGGGTGACACACTTTTTTGAGTTTTTGAATTTTGAAGTAAAGTTTTATTTAAAACTTCCTAAATTATTATTTTTAAAATTATAAATTTCAGCCTCTTTGAGATAAATTTATTTGTAGCTATAAAAATGATACCTTGAAAACTTCTCTATCATAACCAGAGGCATGAATGAGGAAAATTATTATCCTAAGCCATTATAGCACCATGAAGTGGATCACAGCTCTTCTTTTCAGAAAATGGCACTTGTCTTTCAGCTAAATATCTTGTTTATCTTTCAGTCATAACCACTTTTACATCTTAGGAGACTGTAAACTGAAAACGTCCACAGAATTCTTCAACCTGTCCGGGGTCTAAGGGTATAAACTGCATCAAATTTCATCTCTTGTCTGATCATGCATTTCTCTTGTAGTTTTTTGCTTTGGGGTTTTGTTTTGTTTTGTTTTTGGTTCTTGAGACAAGGTCTCACTCTGTAGTCCAGGCTGGCCTCAAACTTGTGATCTTCCTGCCTCAACCTTCCCAGTGCTGCCAGTGTTGGGATTACAGGTGTGCACCACCATGCCAGATTCCTAAAGTATTATATTATTTTTTATGCTTAGGGAAAGGCCATTGACTTGGGAACTGGATGATTCTCTGTAACATTTTACGGAGCATGAAAGACTTAGCACCACATTCCTGTGCATTTTCATGTCTCAGCACAAAAACTTCCTGCCTAGGAACTCTGCTTTCACTGTGGCCATCTCCTGAGAACCTAAAATCCAGCCCGGCAGGAGAACCAGTGCCACAGGTAGATGACACCCATTTAGTTCCTTTGAACTTGGTTGTTGCTAACATCTCTGTTAGCCATCACTGGTGAGCAAAAGCTACACAGACAAATCAGCTGGCTATGGGGAGGTTTCAGGCTTCTTGTTGTAAGCAGATCATCAGACTAAAGAAAACTTACCTAGAGGGTTTCTGGGGACATATTTCTGAGACACCATCAAAGCTGCTATGGACACAGTTCGAGGAACTGATGCTATGACCTAAACCAGGTGGGCAAACTGTACTCTTTGGTGGTGAAGAAGGGCTAAGGAGAGGAAGAAAGAGAGAACAAAGACCAAAGTGTAAAATTTAGTAATGGAAACAGAACAGGAAACTAAATTATATTTCTTTTAGCAGCAAAATATTTTTCTGTTTAGAGAACTGGTATCTCTCACTTAGCCAAAAATAACCACAAAAAACAAAAAAAGATTAAGTATCCCTGAACATCAGGGACAAAGAACGTAGGGTCAGGAGTTTATGGTTTTATGTCTGAGAAAAGGGAGAAGCAAAGAAAAGATGGGGGAGAGAAGAGAGTCCTATGAGCCTCCTCCATTGAAGGGATCAGTTCTCCAACTTCCCTTGGAACTGAGGGAATGCTCCACAGAATCAAGGGCACATTGTAATAAAATGTGATGTTTGCTTATACTGGCAAGCATAAGATGACTTTGTCAAGTGATGTTGTGATAGGGCTCAGAGCCAGCACTGCTGGAGCCAGTAAAGAGAATCTTCCCAGAGCAAGACTTCTCAGTCTTCTGCCATCTGCACTATGTAGTGGAGGAGGGGTTGCTGAGGGTCTGTACCTTGCTTATTTAGAACTGGGATAGACAATCAGGAGAGAAGCTGAAGTTTGTGGTAGAAGGGATGGAAGGGCTAGCTGAAGATATGGTCCCATCAGCTTCTACAATACACCACACCCTACCTGCTCCCCCTTGGTGGAAGCAGGCATCAAAGGCAGATTTTCACTCTAGCCAGGATGGGTATTGTTCCTTCAGCTAGCCAAGCTCAACTGTCTTCATGCTATTGCTTGTCCAAGAAGTGCCTTCAGGAGGTGCTGCTGATCCAAGGTGGTATGCCTACTTGGAAAGGAAACCCTGAACTTCTGCCTTCTTTACACTTTGCCCCAGGCCACTGTTTACTGGTGTGCATGCTCTGAGCAGCAGTCACAGGTAGTGGAGTCTTCCCTGAAGAAGCAGTTTTCTGCTATAGGCCTGTGGGGATGGTATTAGGCTAGTTGACTGGTTTAGCTTCAGCTTCCTCCAAGATTTAAGACCTTAGACCTTTATCTCTATCCCCAAGGACTGAAGAGGTGGGATGAGGGGACTGCCTTGAGTCATAAAAGCTGAACTGATGAGCAATGGTGCCTCTGCAAACCCATTTGCAAACTCACCTGAGCCCCAAAGAGAAGTTACCTCCCCACCACCCCAGATCTCAACAAGGAGGAAACCTTCCCATGGGAAATCCCAGCATTTGGACTGGGGAAACAGACAGAAAAGGATGAGTTGTCCCTGTGCTTGGTGAATGTTGAAGGCAGGTTATAGTTTCAAACAATCCCAATCCCGATGAGCCTGTGGGTCCCTCCTCCTATGGCACATGAGTGGGCCAGCCTCATTTTCCCACCTTCCCACTTGTGACTTTAAATTTCTCACCATGGCAAACATTCTTAGCAGACTGATTTGCCTTGAATTTGTAAAAACGGTGGTGTTAGGAGAAAGTGATTCCAAACTATCTACACCTTTCTACCCTCAAATGGCTTGACTATTGTGTTCCCTCCAAATTCATAATGAAATCTTAACTGTAATATTAAGGAGATGTTGGGAAATGATTAAGTCACATGAGTGAGGCCTCATGAATGGGATTAGTGTCCCTATAAAAGGGCTACTTGTCTCTTTCCACCACACGAAGACACAAGAGTTACCAATCTTCAACCCAGGACCCTCATCGGCTTCCAACAATGCTAGCACCCTGATTGCAGACTTTCATCCTTCTTAACTGTGAGAAATAAATTTCTGTTGTTTATGAGTCACCCAGCTTACGGTACTTCATTATAACAGCCTAAACTAAGACCCCCAAAACTCCTTCCTTTGCCTTCACTGAGCCAGGATGAAAACACATTGGAGTACCTGCTTATGGTTTTGGGCCAATGCCCAGTCCCCAGGCAGGAGCTGCAGCCTTCCCTGTTATATTGCAACCCTCATATGGTAGAGTGGAAGACAGAGAAGGATTTCAGCAGGAACAATTTTCCTACTAGCTGAGGACAGCTTTTGCTAGGGACTGGTTTTCTGTTCTGCTTGTGCTCACTGAGGTCTCAACCTACTGGCTGCTCAAACTTTTAGTTCCCTGGTGGATGCCATGGCTTTCTCTCACAGAAAACTCTTTGCCATCAGGCAAAACAGGTCAAGGCCAAATCAGTTTCATATTTTAGAGGGTGACTTTGTAAGTGCTGCCAACTAGGGAAGTCATGGGAAGCCTACTAAAAGGAGCAACAGGGTGTCTCCCAAATATTGCAATTGCTTCTTTTGGTGGCCAGAATATGGACAGTTAGAATACCTTGGACATTTCTACTCTGATGAGCAAAACCCAATTGATTTCTTTCCTTTTTTTCTCTCAAGAAACCAGGGAATTGACAACTATATCACACAACCTTGACCTGTCTCCTCTGGAAAGCTAGGAGCCATTCCTCCAGGACTGTGACAGTTCACCGTGCCTGGGCATGAGGGGAGGAGGCAGAGGAGAATGTTCTACCCTTCATACTGCCACCTCCACACCCTGCCTTGTTCAGGCAGGATAAACTTCAAGGTGACTGAGGAAGGAGGGGCCGGTGATCTCCGGGAAAGGAGTGTGTTTTCCAGCAGGTTGGGAGGAAATCATCTTGACGCGACTGTCCATCCATTTGATCTCCCAGCACTTCCTGAGTATCTCCATGTCTCAGGCCTGGGTTCCAGTGAGACAAAGGTGAATAGCAACGCTGGGCAAAGCCTAGGGAGTCAAGAATCTAGGGTTGGACTCTCAGCCATTGAAGGTTCTGTGCTCAGGGCAGATATCCTTGGCCCCCATGAGCCCCCACTGCAATGGGGGAAGGCTGCTCCCTTTGCGGGCTTCTCCTAGTGGGAGATAGGGATGAAGCATGCAGAGCTAGAATGCAAGGAGGTGCTTATTCTCATGGAAACCAGGCTTTGGAGAATTCTCTCAATAGTCCTAATTAGCTTGAAAGATTCAGAAATATGCTTGTCCTTAGAAAAGCCCCTTTTCTCCATGCCTGTACAGATTCTGAGCAGGCACATAATCCATGCACGAGAACCTTCAAGAAAACAGGACTATTTTTTTAATTCCTCTCACTTTTTTCTTTATTTTCTTTACCCTTTTCATTCTGTTTGCTTTTATCTTGACACACAGACTTGTCCCCTGCATGCTCAGAAAACCTAACGGCTCCTCCCCTCCTACAAGACTGAACCTGGGTTTCTCATCTTGTCCTTTCATGGAGTGTAGGTTCACTGCAGGCCTGTTGAATGGGGTATCAGGATAAATAATTCTATTGGTCTGTATTTATCAGGGTCTATAATTCATAGGGACCAATAGACTACTTTTCCCAGGGACTTGAAAATTGGTATTTTTCTTCAAAAATAGTTTTTACTCTTTTGCTTAGTGCCTATTAAAGACTAAGGTCCTCTCCCACCTCTGCTGGCTATAGCCAAATCCACATGAGCAAGCCTTCTCTAAGTCCCAAGTCCAAGCCCTGGGACCACCTGAAATAGAATGTGCCCTCATGTTTTCTAGCAAAGCAATGTCTTGCATTCTATATCCCAAAATGAACACACTACATATTTTAATATGCTATCAATCATTAACAGTGGACTGCACCTTTCACCAGGTTGTAAAGGATGACTGGCTAGGGCCACAGGGTTCACATTCTCAGTGTAGGAAATGCAGAGGAGAATGTCACTTGCCTTCAGGACGCCTGACCAACATGTGGCAGACTCCAGCCAGAATTGTCAATGAGGTGACAGACCGCAGGAAGCCCATAGGTGAGAGATGTGGGCCACATTTCCCTTTTCTCTGCTCATGCTCATTCTCTTTCATCCTTCCCATCTGGAATTGGAAATGGACAGAGGTGAGGGATAACTAGGGTATCACCGATAGCAGAAAGGGTCTATGGGCTGATTCACATTTTGACAAGAGCTGGCCAAGGGGATACCTCATTAACTGCAAGGTTAATATGGAGGCTCCTTCGAGACACTGGGAGTTCCAGAGAGAAAGTGTGGGTCAAACCTCAGCGCAAAGCTCAGCGCAGTATCAATACACAGGTCCCATGGCACACCAGCCTTTGGGGAGGAGAAAAGACAGTGGGTGACAAGGAAGCTATGTTGGTGTAGAGTTGAGAACATCTCCAGATCTTTCTGGAAGGGAAAGAAAGGCCAGATGGTGACCTCTGAAAAGCCGCTGAACCCTATGCCAGAGGTCTAAGTAATCTGGGCTGATTTTCTTCACAGACCTCAATATTTTTTTTTTTTGCAGTAGTCTTGGCTTTACAGAAAAGATGAGCATAAAGAACTGAAAGGTCCCGTATAACCCATTCTCCCTCTCCCCATTTCCTCTGTTGTTATTAACATTTTTCATTCATGTGGTACATTTATGATGCTAAACCAATGCTGATGTATTTATTATTATTAACCAAAGTCTAAACCAATGCTGATGTATTTATTACTAACTAAAGTCTATAGCTTATATTTTTGTTTATTCTTTGTGTTTTTCAGTTCTATGGGTTTTAACAAATACATAGTGACATGCATCTATCATTATAGTCTCATACAGAATAGTTTCACTACCCTAAAAATCCCATGTTTCACCCATTCCTCTTCCCTTCCCTCAAATCTCTGACAACCACTGGTCTTTTTCCTGTCTCTATGATTTTTCCTTTTCTAGAATGTCATGAAGTTGGAATCATGCAGAATGTAGCCTTTACATATGGGTTTCTTTCACTTAGCTTTTAAGTTTTCTCCATGTCTTTCTGTTGCTTGATAGCTTATTTCTTTCTAACACTGAGTAATAGTCCATTGTATGAATATACCATAACCTATTTATCTATTTGGGCAGATGTTTCAACTAAGAGGCAGAAACAATGAAAAGGGTAGATGAAGAGAAAGCAAGAGACATAGACCATGATAGGAGCAAGAACGAGAAAGGTTTTAGAAAAGTAGTAAGACACGCTAGAGAGATGGGCACAAACCCCTAAACTGGCACAAGGCAGCTTCCTTGAGGCCAATGCTCAGGGAGAGATGCCACTCCCTCGCTGACCTCTGCCAGCCCTTCCCTGCTGTTATAGATGGAACAAGAACCATGTTGGCTTCATTGTGAGAACCTGACACATTGTAGACATCCGATAAATACTTTTTGAACCAACAAAACCTCGAGTACTCTTTTCTGAAAAAGCAAAGTCTCTAGATACCAGAAGATACTGGCCCAGAAGCCCCTGAGCCTTTTATCCCTGGCAGGTCAGAGCAGCTTGCTCATCTGAATACCTCCATGTCTGGTTACTACTCTTTTTACCCCTCTGCTCTTGACTTATGAGAAGCTCTGTGTATAGAATCCAAGCCCTCATCTTTGAACCCAGTCATAAGTCAAGAGAATTAGTGCAAATTCCATGGAACAAAGAGTAAATAGGGTTATTTGGGTGTGGAAAAAAATAGCTAGGAGAGAAAGAGCAGCTAGCTGCACCTTGCAGATGTTCATATTTGAAAGGAGAGAATGTCTATATAATGATAACAATAGACCACATACAGTGATATGGGAGCCCAGTCTGAGGGGTGCAGCTAACAATCTGGGTGGAAGGGAATAGCTTTCCAGGGAACCTCATAAATCACCAAAAAATTGCAAGACCAAGAGAAGTCTGCTAGATGGAACTTACTAACTCCTTAAACTCTTGCAAAGGAGCTTATCGCCTAGACCTGTGTCTTGGCTCCAGGTCATTGTTTAAAACCTCTCCCGGGGCATGGTGTTGCTGTTCCTCAATACTCAGATAACATTCTGTGTGATGAAAGGGTGAATGAGCCCAGTAAAATGATAGGGTATTTTGCCTTGGGTCTGTTCATATCCTACCCATGTTTGTGCTCACATTATTTGTATGGTCAGCACAAGGCTAGACAGTTCATGAGAATATCTTACCTATGAGAAAGAAATTGGGGGCTGCTTTGCTTAAAGGCTCTTTGGCATAGTGGGGAGCACTCAGAGGCAAACATCTTGCTCCTTGTCCCCATTTCCGATTATATAAGTAGGGAAGTTGAAGGTTACCATAGGCAGTTAATTAGATATAGGTAGTAGGGGGGATGTTGGGATGCTAAGGAATAGCTGCTTTCTGTCTTGAAGCCTCCTGAGTGGCACTCCCTGAAGGAGGACATGTCCATGGAAAAGAGGACTCATGGTGACTCTGTGTGCTCCTAGTGTACCTATATAGAGCTCTTCAAACCACAGTATAGCAGAAATAGTCCAAATTACTTCCATGTAATTGGAAATTCAAGTAAGGGAGAGTCAGACTCAGATCTCAGCATAGCATAAGACTTGGGCCAGCTGGTCTTTCCT
The DNA here is from genome assembly GCF_000247695.1 of Heterocephalus glaber. The sequence continues at coordinate 19,711,052 of NW_004624759.1, forward strand.
AAGGTATCACCATCTGGGAGCTTTGGCACCTCACCAGTCTCTGGAACATTTCTTGCATATATGAGCTTCCTCTCTGAAGAAAAGCATAGAACCTACCATTAAGTCTCCATGTCTGGACTGAGAATGGAGCACATCGGTATGGTAGAGTACTTTCCTAGGATGTGCCAGGCCTTGGTCCAAGCCCCAGCATCATGAAGTAGAGAAGTTCTTTGCATATAAAAATTGCTATGAGAAAAATACAGTGTCCGAGTATCACAAGAATCTGTTTTCATCTGCTATTTGGGTGCTAATTAGAATAGGATTTATGTCTCATTTTCTTGCTCATTAGACTTCATGCATGGAAATTCAGGGCACAGTTCACCATTTGGTAAAAGAAGAAAGAAATAGAAGTCAAATTTGTTACTCTGTCCTGGGACTGTGACTCAATCACCATACAACTCCTCTCTCCCTGTCCTTCTCCCATCCACATTTTTCTCCCTCTCCAGGTGTAGCTCTTCATATCTCATTCTATGCCCTTTCTTTTCACCCTCTCCTTAATTTCTCAGCCATAGACACTTGAACACCTTTAAATATTCACTCATAAGGAGAGTAAAATCTCTGTTGAGGGCTTGGAGTCTCCAGGGAATTGAGAGGTAGAGGAGAGAAGAAAGAATGCTGAGGCTAATACTAGTTCTCACAGGGATCCCTGCCTTTCCATGGGCATTAAAGGACAAGCACTCATGACAGAATGCGAAGCTGTGCCCTTATGGTGTAATCTTAACCTACAGGTCATTTATATTAACTCATATATTCTCTCCATATATATCAAAGTAGGCCTTAGCAATATAAAGATAAATGAAGCATAGTCCTTGTCCCCAAGAAGCTGGTAGGGGTGACAGCCCAGTGTACTAATAATGGTGCTAGCAAGTGTGATAAAGTCTGTGATCTCCTGGGGACACTAAGGCCAGAAGCTGCACGAGAGATCCTGGAACCCAACTGCCCTGAGCTGGAAAGAACTCCTCAGGACTAAAATTGAAGGTGAAGTTGGAAGGAAGAAGTCTCTAGGTAGCATGTTCCTGGAGGAGGGACCCCATTGCAAGAGGAAAAGCACTGAGGAAATTTGGTGGTACTGAAAAACTGGAGTTCAAAGCCCAGACCATGATAAATCTAGTCTCTGGGAAAATGAGGCCAAGGCAACCAACCCAGGATGGACATTGAGGCCAGGTCAGAAAATGAGGGCTAAGGAATATTGTGGGAGAACTACAGATGAGAGAGGTATAATTAGATTTGCATGCTGACACTTCTGGTTGAAATGTAGAGATAAGTTTGGAGGAGGCGAGACAGAAGACACTGAAAACATTTTAAGAGGGTATTACAATAAAATAGGATGGAAATGATTCTCCTTAGAAGTCTCTCTTGCTCCATACCTGGCTACCTCAGGCTTTCTGGTGGAGCATGCTGGTGAGAAAACTTTCTCAAAACAACTCACTCATTAATTGTATCATTTCTGAGCTGTCAGTGATCTTAATGACTTTCTCTTACTGTCATAATCATGTAAAATCACCACTGTGTAAATATTTCCTCCTGAGAAAAGCCAGCTATTCATCCAGTATCCATACCTGCTTCTCATAGTATTTGCCCATCACCAGGCTGAGGGTCCAGCGGCCTGGAATTTCCCCACAGCCTGTGTTAAGAAGAAGTTTCCTCTTTGATTATAAATAGGTGCACAATTGTCAAGACACTGGTACTAGTCCAGGATGTTAGAATACAGTAAGTTCCTAGGGAAAGATCACTGGCCACACAGCAGTTCAAGGTAAAATTATTCTTCAATACTGTATTTACAAGGGAAGATCATAGAACAAACTATCTGCCACTTAACTATGTAACATTGGTTGGGGAGAAATACTTGATTGCTCTGTATCTCAGTTACCAATGTAAAATGGAATAATTTTTATTAGTCTGGTTCAAATGTATTGACTCGCACTTCTAGAGACCAGAAAACTGCTATCAAGGTATCAGAAAGGTTAGTTCTCTTCTGGGGTCTGTGAAGAAGAATCTGATCCATGCTTCTTTCAGTTTCTGGTACTTTGCCGGCAATTGCTGACATTCGTTAGCTAGTAGAAGCATTACCTCTGCCTTCATCTTCACATAGCATTTTCCCTGGGTATCTGTGTCTAGATTCCCCTTTTTTTATAAGAACATAAGTCATACTGGGGATTAGGGCCCATTCTATGACCTAATCTTAATGAATTATATCTATCTGCAGTTTCCTCATTTCCAAATCAGGTCTCATTCTGAGAGGCTGGGTGTTAGGACTTCAGGGTATGATTGGGTGGGTGGAGGAGCACAATTCAACCCAAATACCACCTAATAGAGTTTTCAATAAATTATTTAATTCTTTTAAAGTACTAGCAACAGAGCTTGGCACTTAGAAAGTGCTCAATAAATATTAGATTATGCCAGATTTAAGTAAAAAGCTCCCAGAATAGCAGAATCCATTGTGATTCCTCTGGCTTCCACCAAAGTGGTCTTACCAGTCATTGATAGCTGGTGGATTTTTCATTGGTCAGGGCTTATGCAACCCCAAAAGAGTATTTTGAATACTACTGTGGGCTAAAAGTGCAGGATGAGAAGGGGTAGATGCAGTGAAGTCTAACCTCTACCCCCACAATTATGTACTATATAATGAAACTAGCCCTAGCGGGAAAAAACAACTACTATTTCTTTTTCTTTTTTTTTTTTTTCGGTACCAGGGATCGAACTCGGGTCCTTGCACTTGTGCAGCAGGCAATGAAACCACTGAACTAAATCCCCAGCCCTGCTATTTCTTATAGAGAGAAAACCAGTGAAGACTATCCTCCTGATGGTCCCACATAACAAGCTTCTCAGTGTCTGTGGGTCACCTACATGGGATTTTTAAACAAAAATGTGCTATATATTTGATACTAGAAATTAAACGTTTGAGTGGAGCAAAATGAGTTAGCCAAGGGTGCCCTAGTGCAGGCTGGGGGAGGAGGGTAGTTGCCTCAATGCTCCTCAGTGAGCTGTTCATGTCAGCTCTCTGGCCATCTCCCTGCCATCATAATCTTTGGCTTAAAGGGCCAGGCACAGCGAAACACAGCCCCCCTGAGTAAACCCAGCATCTTCTAGTGTCTTAAGGACCAGTCACTTCAACTGGGTAAACTGAAGTTTCAATCCTCCTCTGGGTAAAGAAGATACGTCCTCCAAAATTTCTCTAGGGTGAGTCTAGATTAAATTCTAGTCTAGACAGTTTGGCAGCACAAGCCAGTGTGATAGTAAGTCTTGATGACCTTCAGGAGAATGACACCCTGGGCCAGAACCTCAAGGGGAGGATATGGACCCTTGTTGTTGCAATAGAAATGGGAGCCACAGAGGTAAGTTTGAATTTTCTGGGAAACAAAGTAAAAAAAAACAGGTACAATTAACTTTAATGATACATTGGATTCATTCCAATATATTTATTTCAATGTACAATGATACAGTTGTGAATAAGGTATTTCCCATCCTCATAATCCTACCATGTCTTTTGAAATTCAGCCTGTATTTCACACTGACAGCACACTTCAGTGAGAAGTCACTGCATTTCAAATGCTGTAGAGCCACATGTGAGGATCAGCTGCCATCCAGGACAGCATAGTATCACAGAGATAAGCCCACCAAGGATCATCCATGCATGTTGTGAGCTCTGTGGCCTCTGAGGACCCTTTCAACGCTGCTATTTGATGAGTCAGAGATCACTAACATGCATGGAACACTTTCAGTCTGCACCATGTATTCTGAACAGAAGCAGACACAGCAAAACACAATCATCAACCCCTCTCCCCACCCATCCCTCACCACAAGTCTCCAGTAGGCTGGTCTCAGGCAAAGACACCTGGTCAGAGTTGGAGGCAACTCCTGTGATCCCTGGACAAGCTGTCCCTTCTATCTTTCAGCAGTGGATATATGAGAAAGAAATCCCACCTTCCCTGCTATGACCGCCCCTAATCTGCCCCAGTTCCAGAGTGAATTAGTAACAACTGAACAAAATCATAGTGAGCCAGGAGTTAATTCTTGTTGTTAGGCTCTTTGCTTTCCAGATATACATGTCCAAGAGGACTTTGGCTTCATTGAGTTCCCTGGGTCCAGAGCAGAGGGACAGACAAACACAGGTCTGTAATTTTATTAGAAGAGACCCAAGACTAAACCCTTAGGAAACTAACCTTAGGAACTTTAATCCATGTGGAAACTTTTGTTTGGAATGTGAACTTTACTATTTGACATTTCAACCAAACAAGGGATTTTGGAGGACAAAATCACATTACTTTAGAAAGAACTAGAGGAATACCCTGACAGGGAGTTTTGAAAGAGACTTACAATCATTGTTTAAAATAACTCTAAAAGATGGAGAGCTCTTAGGAGATTTGATTTACTGGTTACAGGGACCCACCATGAAATTAACACATCATGGAATTTAGGTTTGAGTGGAAGTGGGAATTGATTTGTCCCTTCTCGGGGAATGGATGAGGCATATGAAATAAAGAGAAGAGCCAAGTCCACAGAGAAAAACTAGTGACTCATAGGTCAGTTTGATTCTTTCTCCAGAAGAGCTGGAAGCTAAAGGATGCCTCAGAACATCAAAGAACTGTTTCTCTGAAGTCATTCTAGTAGTTTCTTGAAATTTTGTTGATGCAAAAGAAAACTTTCCTTCACTGATACCATGCAGAAGTGAAGTTTTTCCCCAATCATACCAAAATATCATCATTTTAAACTAATAACACATTTGTTGAGCATTTATTATATGTGTGGCACTATGCTAAACTTCACTGAACTATTCTGTTTCTTCAAATGTAACACTCAAATAAGAAACAGACTGATAAAACTGATGATCCTCCTGTTATTTGAAAGATTAAGTAAATACATGTAAAATGCTCAGAATTCCATCCTCCTATCTCACCTAGGGTCTTGGTGAGTCCCTATTTTGACCACCAGGTTCATACCCTGTCAGGAAGGAAAGACAGTAAGGAACTGGCAGGGTGGACCTGACAAATAGACACAGTATGGGAGGGCCTGTGTGGTGCAGTGCACCCCTTGACCATAACTGACCTAATCAATCTACTCCACCAGGACTGTTTGTTTGTTTGTTATCTTGAAAGTCTAGGGGGCCATTACTTAGAGCAAATATGCTTCTAGAAGATAACATTTTAATCAGCTAGACATTGTCAGCAATTCTTTTATATCTTCACAGACATTTGAAAGAGCAAGTTCTTACAGATAAGGGCACAACCGTCTGATGCCCTAGAATTCAGTCTTTAAGTAGAGATAGTCACTTGACATCCACTCATATACATTCTAGAATAACTTTTCTGTAAAAATAAACTCACATCATCTTGAGGCTGCCTTTTTTCAGTTGAGAAAAGTATTTTGAACACTCTTAAGCTCTGAGTGACTGACTTGGCAAAAGAAGATGGAGATGTCCATTAAATACTCAGCTTCGGGGCCAGGGATTTAGCTCAGTGGTTCTGTCGCCTGCCTTTCAAGAGCAAGGTTCCAAGTTCAATGCCCAGTACCAAAAAAAAAACAGCTTCTGGCTTTGCTCAAGGATATCTCTGCACACAGCCCTGAGGTTTCGACACTCCCCTCAGTTCTACACGTCTAAATAGAAGCTATCATATGTTCACATTGGTGTCTACAGCTGATTCAGGTGAACAAACACAGGGCCAGGATTCCCTTTGAACTCTCTGGCCCTTCTCTCAATGTGATGAAGAAGAAAACATCTGCTGCCTAGAAGACCCCATCTTCTTTGTCCTGGAGCCCCTGGGCTTCGGTTAAATTAAGAAAATGTGTTGGTATCCTTTAGAGAATGATCCAAGCTCTGATATCAGGCTGCAGAAGGCATGTATAGATGTATGAGCTTAACAGGAGGATTTCAGGCTGACAACCAGGACCTATTAAGAACCCTCTCTACCCTGTTATATGATGTACCTGTAACAAGAGGTATTGACAACTCACAGTGTGCCCAGTGGAGGGCAACAAGGAAACAGACATGAGACTGGAGAAGGAATTGGGATCTCCTTTCACCAGAGGAATGTGATGACTGTGTACTCTTTAAGAGACTGTCCCATGGAAAAGAGGGGAAAGATTTTTCTTTGCTTCAAATGACAAAAGTAGGAGCAATGAAAGAAAATTTTAGGCTGAACGGGTTCTCTAGCAATGAGAGTTGTCTACAGTAGGCAGACCCTCAGCAGCATAGGGCCCTTCTTTGAATTTGATGTGTTCACACAGTTGCCTGGGGAAAGGGACACACAAGTCAAGGAGTTGAGGAGGGCCTACAGAATCCCTTAGGTTATTGCTAACTGTGAGAGAATAGTTTTATGGTATTTTTTAAGTTGGGGAATAATAAAGGTGTGCTAGGTCTCTGTGTTCCACAAATGGTAACTTTTCACTTTAACCATTTCGTGTATAGAAAACTTAAGAAACAGGAAAGCTAAGAAGCCCCAGTGTCTTGATGAAAACACTTTCTAAGAAGCCAGTGGCTGACAAAATGAAGTGCTTGTGTCATGAGCAAGAGCATGGACTGTGGAGGCTGAGTCCACAGGGGTCAACTCCTGCCTCTACTTGCCTTTGGTTCTACAAACTTGACAAGTTACTTGACTTCATGTTTATGGCTGGAGATAGAAATGATAACATTTGCCATCCAGTCCACAAGCAGTTAATGCACCTAAAACATGAGAACTATGCCTGACACATGATGAGCTCTCAGTAAATGTGAGTGATGATTATAATGGCAGGAGAAGTCAGTATTTTTTTTCTTAAGTGCACAGGAGGATTTAAACAATATAACATCAGCTTACAACAAAAAGCACATAGATCTTTTGACTTGTTCTCTAATGAAAAAGAAAAGTTAAATATGATTGCCATTTTTGTAATAACAGACACTTTTCTTAGATGCCTATTCAAGAGTGATAAACCCTGTCAGTGGAGTGATTGACAGCTAGTCCTGTGACAAAAATAAATCAAGATATGTGAGGTCTTTTTGATAGTGAAGTTCAAAAAACAAAGTCCTTGGGATTTTCATTGTTTCCTGTGGCTATGTCATAGCTTCTTGTCATTTGCTTCCCAAGAGAAACCAAAATCAAGCTTTCATCTAGAAACTCATCTGCCCTAGTGTTAACAATGCAGGAACATCTGGTTGACAACTTAATATCCCTGCCTTATATTTTTTTCTCATAAAAGAACCATCTGAATTACTAGAAGAAATGAGAAGGGGATACAAGAGGCCCTTATATTTCTCATCTTGGGGGTTTGCCCTGAGAGGGACTACTGGGGACCTCAGATCCATTCATCCCTCAGCTGGTTTTTCTAATTTCCTAGTCTTGATTCTAAGCACTTTAGTAAGCTAATAAAAGAAAGGGCAATGAGATCCCTAATGTTTCTCTCAGAATTTATTATTCAGCTCTTAAGATCCTGCTTGCTTATTTGTCTAAATCAAATAGATCACAGAGGAAACAGCAGAGACCTTCTGCTGTTGAGCAAAATAGTTCCCAGTCATGAGAGTGGTACCCCTTTGTTTCTGTGTGAAACAAGGCTGTTCGATCTTAACACTGAAAGAGCAATTGTGTATGACAGGATGAGCTTATTTTCATACTCCCCATCTCTTAATACAGTGAGATCATAGACAACTCTAGGTGGTCTTTTTGGAAACTGGTTAATACCAAGAACAAACAGCTAAATTGATTTAATTCCTTTTAGATTGCCTACAAAATGGACAGTATTTTAAAATGCTAGGAACTGTTTGCTTCATTACTGTGTTCAGTGGCACAATTCAGTGCTTGGGTAATACTATATGTGCTAATCATCCATACATACCCACCACCTAGGACTCTTCCAACTGATATCTTGGTTCACATTCTCAAATTGTGAGTGAGGATGAAATATGAGCTAGAATCTCTGAGTGTGAGATGGAAGTTTTTTCTGATTTTCTTGTTATTTATTCCTTCTTTCTCTGTTGTTTCTTTCTTCTTTTATACTCAAATCTATCTGCACAGAAATCCATCTTTTGTATGGAATGTTTCATAATTTACTCTACAGAAGGAAAACAATTTCTGTCATCAGGAGTAGTTAACTTGAAGAGGCACTATTTGGCTATCAACTTATGGACCTCAGTTACTGGATCAATACTTATGAGTTGTTCTTTATATGACTTAGTACAATTAGAAATGGTAGTTAAACTCATCAAAATTCTCTTCACAAAGGTTTCATTTATCTGGAAGACTCTAACCACCTATCTATGCAAAATTCCCACAAAGCCTCTTGGCACAAAATCATAGGCATACAAGTTAGTCTCTCCCATGTATAAAATATTGTATCCAAAAGTTCAGTGAGAGATAGTAGAATACAATTCTGTTACAATAGGATATGCTCAAAGTATGCACTCAAGCACATATGGTAATTTGTCGACTCTACATAACAATGACTTGAAGACTTAAAATAGCCCTCAGGACTATGAGAAGAATTTCTCCAAAAGAACCTGGAAAACTCCTTAAATTTGTGTGGATTGAGGAAAGCTGCTGCACAGATAACTTCTCCTTACAGAGCCTATGTGGATCTCCTTCCTAAGAGCTTTTCCTTCTAACCAAGCTTTAAGATCTTGAGGATCTGATTAGCCTCCTTTATCATAATAGGGCTGAATTATTTAGCCTACTCTTTATTCCTTCTTCACAAATAATTGCATTTAGTCTGAAAATGAGTTCTAATGTTATGAGTTGAATACTGCAAATTGGTGTTATTAAACCTATGAGGGGCTGGAGGTGGACTCTTTTAGAAGAACAACACAGCCTGAGTGGCACCCCTTACTTTATAAGCACCTGCCTGGAAATGTTTTTGAAATAAATGGTTACTTTAAATAATTTGAGATGAATATAAGTGTACAGCACCTCTCTGCACAACCTTACTATAACTAAGAGCCACAAATCATTCTCTCATTGCTTCTTCACCTGCTGGAAGAGTGACTCACCTTTCCATTAGACAAAATGGCTAACTTGTAATGCCCAACTAATGTAAAACAATACTAGAATTGTTAGCATGACTTTGATAAGTTTTAGCCCCTAATGATATCAACCTTGGTTAAATAAATAGATTGACCAGTAAAACAGCAATGTAAAATTTGTCAGCAAGGCTAGGTGCTTGCTAGATATTCAAATACTAGTAAGCTATTAGGACAAATTTTCATTCCTACAAATCTTCAAGAATTAGTCACTTTAGGACTTAACTGAATCTGCCGATCATTACTGTAGTCCAAGGACATACTAATAAACAATATGTTTTTAGATGCCTGCTCGTGCAACTTCTCTAAAAACACTTAATCTTGAATTAAGGAGGTAGACAGCACTGAAATAACTGTACAGAGTCATAGGTAATAAGTGGAAATGCCATATTTATGAGGAGCTATATGAAATCACTGTGTAGCCATCCATATCCATGCTAGAGCTGGTTGATCTCAAAATCTCTCCAATTTTAAGAGAGAAAACACCAACCCACCATGGAAATGGTCTTTCTTCACCTCTGTACTCAAAGTACCTTCCAAACATAAGCACTCATAATGACAGACAGAGGGTAATGAATTTGCTCACTTAATTATTTTTGTTACATTGCACTGGGCTGGAAGCTTCAGGAGGGCAGTATCCATATCTCATCTCTTATCACATCCACCTTAGTCACATAGTCTATAACTAATAATCAGTAAGGGTGAAGCTACACAGAGAAGGCAAATATCAAAGGACTTTCAAAACATTAACCAATAAGGATGGTTAATACAGGATGAATAGCTGCACCAAGACAAGAAGCAAAGGTTGGCCTGGTAAATATATCTTTTAATTTTTTTCATCATATGTCTTTGTCTATTTTCCACCGTTATAACAAACATATCTAGGTAATGTGTAAAGAAAAGAGTTTCGTTTCACTCACAATTCAGTACTAAAAGTCCAAGACTGGCTAAATCTTTGAGAAGACCTTCTGGCTATATTACAATATGGTGGGTGCCATTGTGGTGAAAGTGTGTGCAAGAGCAAAAGATAAAACAGGAAGCAAGAGAAATTAAAGGGCCAGGCTCACTTCTTTTATGACTCCCTGCTCTCAGATGAACTACACAGGTCCCATGAGAACTTCACTAATCCCTCCTAAGGAATTTTCCTCCAGAGACCTAACTATTTTCCACTAGGCTCTACCTCTTAAAGGTTCCACTTCCCAAAGCCACCAGCCTGGGGTCCAGGCTTCCATTACATGAACATTTAAGGGGTATAGTCAAGCCCTATCCAAATCATAGCAGTAAGCATTTGTAGATTCCTCTCCAGGGAGCTGTGGACACAGTGCTAGGTATTGTGGGTATTATGTGAATAGAGGAGAAGAAAAAACATTTCTGTGTTGGGTTGGCATTTTCTCTCAAAATTGAAGAGATTTTGAGACCAATTTGTGTGGAGTTAAGTGAGCAAAGGGTTGGTGACCTTTGAGGCATAGGATTCATTAGTATAAAGAGTCTTGAGGACCCCTTTGTACTGAAAACAATGATAATCAACAAAATAATGTAAGTTAAGGGGAGTGAAAAAGTCATTGGAAAGGTCCCAGAAGTTTCTATGACTTTGTTAAAAGATGGTTTATCACTGATGTTTTATATACATGCACCAAATCCCCAAGATGAATGTAGTCATGATGTACTGCAAACATGTCTTAATAAAAATTTTAAATTTTTTTAAAAAAGAAAAGATTTAGCCAGATTGCACACACTAAGAAATACTATTAGAAAACTTTAAGAAAAGGGAGAGAGTTACACAATCAGAATTTCCATGACTGGATTATATTTATACTTTTTATTGTTTATGTTTTACTTAGTCTATTAACATCATTAACAGTACTTTGTAATTTTTTACAAGTATAACCTTTTCTTCAAATACGGTATTTCTAAAAATGATTAGGTACATTGTTAAAATATGGTTTTATATATTCATAAACAAAAATCATTTCTAGCAGGCTATACTTTCATTTCATAACTCAATGGAATAATGGAATAATTGAGTCATTCTAAATTCATCATGGAACAAACTTAGTGTGCCTCTATTACATTACATTTTATGTAAACTCAGAGAATGTAATAATTAACACATATCTAAACTGTCTCTTCCTGAGGCCCTGGGTTAAATCCCCAGTGAAGGAAAGACATGAAAGTGAGGGCAGAGGGATGAAGGAAAAAAAGGAAGGGAAGAAAATAAAATAACCCTTCCCAAAATTCATACGGTATCAAAGGGACCCAGAATATCAAAAACACTTCCTATAGAGAATAGTGAATATTCTGTATTTTTGTGTATGCAGCCAGATTTTAATATGTGTACTCTGATTAAATTGAGTTCCTTCATAACCCATGTGACTATCCTTAGACCCCAGGAATCATGCAAATGATGAGGAAAGCCACAAGTGCCCATCTTTTCTTTTTTTTCCAGTACTGGGGATCAAACTCAGGACCTTATGCTTGCGAGGCAGGTGTGGCACCCCTGAGCTACATTCCCAGTCCCTGGGTGCCCATCTTTTGACATGAAGTGTTTATGATGTGTAAGAGGAAAATATACATGGCCCTAGGAACAGAATGAAGATGAAGACAATCTCCTGAGTATAGAAATGCTCCTTAATATCACATTTGCTGAACACCTAGTGTGCAATTTAATTGTAAAAATCTGGTTTTAAAAAGTTAATCTTGAAAAAATAAAAAATTTTTTAAATGAACAAAGGATTCAAATAGACATTTCATCAAAAATGATATACAAATAGTGAGCATAAGGAAAAATGTTCAAATCATTATTCATTAGGGAAATGCAAATCAAAACCACAGTGAATCATCCCTTCACATTCACTAACTCATCTATAATATAAAAAAACAAGCAATAAAAATTGTTGGCTAGCATATGGAGGAATTAGAACCCTCTACCCAATGATAGACATGCAAAAATGGAGCAGCAGTTCCAAAATGCCTGAAAAATTTAGATAAAAAGTTGCTATGTGACTCAGCCATTCCACTATTAGCTGTATACCTTTACTAATGGTAACAGATACTGTAAATGAATGTTTATAGCAGCACTATCCACACTATCCAAAAGTGAGCAGAACTCAATTATCCATCAATGGATAGAGAAATAAAACGTGGTAATTCATACAATGGAAATTAGCCATAGAAAAGAATAAAGTAGTGATACATACTAGAACATAGATGAACCTTGAAAACTTATCTATGTGAAAGAAGCCAGCCACAAAAGAGTGGCTATTTCGTGAGTATTTATATAATATGTCTAGAATAGATAAGTCTATAGAGACAAAAGGCAGATTAATGTTTACCAGGGGATGAGAGGAGGAAGGAATGAAGAGTGACTGTGAAGGTTATGGGGTTTTCTTTGGTGGTGGTAAAAATGTTCTAAAATTGTTTGTAGTCATGGATCCAAACCTGGTGGATATAGCAGATTCCACCAAAGTATAGACTTTAATAGGGGTATGTGAATTTTATCTAAATTTAAAAGGGAAAAAGGAAATTTTTTTAAATTTTAAGCTTGGACTTAATGATGATTTTTTTCAAGCAGATTAGGAAGTACTGAAATTAGCCCTTGGTTTGGGAAAAGGCCATGAAAAAATGTAATTGGAAGAAGTTATAAGCAAAGAGAAGCTATAATTGGATGAGTCATAGAAAACTGGGAGAGATTAAAATGATAACAAGGGACTGTACAGAGAGATACTAAAATGAGGTTTATTAAAATACCCTGGGAGATATACCTGGGGGCTATGTGTGGATGTATGTATCTGTTACATGTATAATGTTATCTGCAATATATTATAATATATAACAAATATATATATATATATATATATATAGTCACATTGAAAAATTTTTAAAGAATATGCTATCAAAATGTTAACAATAGTTGTCCTCATTTACTGGGATTTCATGTGACATAATACTTTCTTTCATTTCTCAGTATTTTCTAACTCTGTGAAATGATCATTTAACACTTGGGTAACCAAATGTAAAAAATGAATGTGGAAGTCTGTTACCTAAGAAAGTGTGGTCTGTTACAGGACTAGAAAACTAAGGGCACTTTTTGAAGTCTTCCTAATGGAGACCAACATATTAAGATTAGTTTTCACACGGCAGCAAAGTCATAGTAAGGTAGTCAACACCTGCAGAAGAGTTTGGCATGCCACCACCTCTGAAATACCAAGTCTTAGAAAGACTTGTGCATAGAAACACTGAAGACAAATCATACAGATGCCTCTTCCTCTGTTTAACAGATTCTCCCTAAAACTTACCCTTTCACATCTGTAGTCTTCCTAACTCATTGCACACTGGACTTAGAACAAATGTATCTATATCTATCTGTCTTCTTATGTCCTTAATTGGGATATTTACAAGACAAATGACCCCTAAGAGTAATGAAAATTCATTTGCAAATTCACAAAATAACTTTAAGACCACCTTTATATTATTTCCCATGAGCTGAGGATAGAACTTTGACTAGGTTAGATCCATCTTGCCTCTCTGAGCTTACAGTCCACCCAAACAGGAGTCAAGAAGGGGCTGGTCCAAGCAGTGCAGGTCCACAGGTCATGGAGGGGGTCTGACCTATAGCTTCGTGTCTGAAGCTGGAGGGCAAGGACAAGAATCCCAGTCCAGAAGAGTTTGTAAAGGCAAAGTCAAGCTGACATGACCCCTAACAGTCATGAAAACAAGGGCCTGGTCACACAACAGAAGTCAAATCTAGACAGAGTAGCTTGACATTGGGGTGCAGGAAGCGTTTCACTAAAAAGCCAAGCAAAAGATAAGGAGTAATGATGGATGGTGCAATTGGCAATGTGTGCATTGGTGCCTGGCATAGGGATAGAGAATATGCACAGGACCATTGTTTGAAAAAGAAGAGCACAGAGAGCATTTTTTTGGTATTCAACAGATATGGGTAATTTAATTATCATGTTTTCAATTAATAATATTTTCAAATCAAAAATTAATAAGCTATAACTGTGTATGACATCAGGGAAAATAATTTCTAAACCTATCTTTTAAAGGAATCATATTACCAATAATTTATTTCTTTTGCACTTATTTCACAATCTGTTTATGAAAGAATCAGTTCAAATGTCATTCAGTTGAATGACATGCCATCTTGGAAAGCTAAGAGGCACAAAACTCAAAAACTGAAAGTGAATCTGGGAAGAATTTAACTTCTTATCTGGAGGGTCATTCTTGCCAGAGACCTTGGAGGAGAGCAAAATTCTGCATCTTGTTGCTCTATTTTTTCCTTAAAGTGACACAAACTTCAAGCTGGTCTTGTCACTTGAGCTGTTAGATAATTCTGCCAAATTCTCTAGAACTGAGCTGCTCTGAAAATGACTCACTCCCTGGGGAATAAGAGTGGGAAAAAGCAGATGATCAATGTGTCCAAAACTCAGTTTTCTCTGCCTGCTTTCCACCATCATAGTTCCCTAGAAGCTTTCCTAGATTGTCAGATGTATAAAATGTCAGATTGTATAAAAATGAACCTACGCTTGAGAGGTATTGGATTTTGCCAGCCAACATCTATGTGTATATTCCTGGAGAACAAGACTTTGATAAATGATACCACACATGCACTGGAGCAAGAGGAAAAGGAGAAGTAGGAAAAGGTAAATATAACAATAGAAAGGGAAGAATATAAAAACAAATGGTAGCAATAAGGCACACTTTGCCAACCAGTTCTCTTCAAAGCCAATATTCCCAGAGACTATCAAGAACAATTGCAGCAACAAACAATAAAAAAGCTAACCCTAATAGCATAAGTATTAGAAACCATCTTTTTATCTACATGTTGAAAAGGCCAAAATGAATTTATCACCCTTTCTATAGAATTGTTTCCTGATCCAGATTTCATTTCTTCTTAAATAAAAGTAATAAAACTTGACTCAGAACAAATCAAGTCCCATCTAAGACCCTAGAAGAGAAAGTATAACCAGTAGTAAAAACAGATCTCAAATCAGGTCAAGTTACCTTCAGTTAGCCCAAGGTGGCAGGAGATAACAGGAGGGTAAATAGCCCAGCCTCTGCTCGAAGCCCCCCTCAAGGTTCCCTGTGGGTAAGCTCAAGGAAGAAATAAGAGAGCTCAAGATGCAGTTCATGCATCTCAGGGCAGAAGGCAGGGGAAATGTGAGGAGAGAGGGCAAACAGAAGACACTCACAGCCCTCTCATGATTGGAGTCATTGTAGTATACACTGAATATCCTGCTTTGAGTAATTAAGACACCTCTGAGACATATAGTCCATGTCTTGAGTCTCATAGTTCCTGTTTTGTTTGGATATTTTGAGCTCACTTCTGAAAGCCATCCCAGACCTTCATGTTTTAAATAACCTGATTGCTATGACTGATTTTAAAAAAGCAAAATACTTCGCTTTTAATATTGACATAATTTACTGAATGGATAGTAAAGTTTTGCCCTGGTTTAAGAAGTACTAGTGATTCAGAGCACACACTAGAAGAGATTAGAAGAGATCACAAGAAATTATTTACTATTGCAAAAATAAAGGTTCTTTAAAGGAAGTCTCCTAGAATAAATTAAAGGATATTTAGGGGAAAAAAGTAGAGCCTAAGAAAGATATTCTGATGGACGTAAGCCTTCCAAATCCACATCTTCTGTGTCCTACAACCACAAGGTAAGATTCAGCATGTGTGCAGCACCATGGCCATATCTTAAAGTTGTTAAAATATTTCCATCCCACTTGGCAAACATCCACTGTCCGAAGCTTCAGAATTTCTCCCCCTCCTGGCTCCATCCCTCCATCACCCTGGACTCCTCCTTCAATTACCTTGGACTCCATTATGCAATGATGAAAAGGTCACCCTCCTCCTACTTTGCAGTCAGATGCATCTGTCCAGAGTGGTCAGTGCCCAAGATGTTCCCGTTGCGCCAGTGTTTGAACATCATCTTTGCCGGCAAAGGAGTTATTTAGGTGATGTTGCTCAGCTGCAGAGAGGAAAAATTGGTTACTTTTCTAGGAGCTGTCTGATTGGTTACTTTTCTAGGAGCTATCTGCCCACACCTTGCACTGGGCATGCTCCCTCTGTAGACTGCTGCCTAATTCAGTTCTAGGGGTCAACATGCTAAACAATGCTGATCTATGCAATGGCTATCCAATGGAAGCTTTTGTATATTTCTCTAGAATAAAATCTGAGTGCTTCTCTGAACACAGATACTGGAACTGTCAAGTTATTGTGAAAGGTAGAGTTACTATTGTTTTTTATTGTTATTCTTTGATTTCCCTGCTGTGGCTTTTTGTTAGTTTAAGATGTTCAAGTTTTCTAAGTAAACAGCAAGATTTCCCCTGAGTGATTTTACTACAAGTTAAACAATTATTATTCATCACCTATTAGTTTCATCACTCAACATGTTCTACGTGTAAAAGTGAGATCCTATTTAAGTGCAAAAGAACAATAAGCAAACAAAAACAAACTGGAAAAGAGAAAATTGGATCCATCTTTCCTACTAAGCAGTTCTTCCCTGCCATTAAATCGTAAACCTTTATAAAAGCAAGAGTTTTGTCTTTTTGTTCAGTGCACTATTATTAGTGCCTGTGAGAGTCCCTGGCACATAGTTGGCACTCATAACTGTTATTTAACTAATTAGTTAATAAATGAATCTCACACCTTGACTCTTGCTAAATTTGTATCTGCAAAAGGTGTTTAGGGCATATTAAATTTTGAGGTGAGTTCATCTATTTCCAGCATTTCTAGGCAAATGTGGATTTTATTTCTATTTTGAAGCAAACAAAATGAGGGTGAATAAATGGTTTGGCACTTGGAAAAATTTTCTCTGCTCCTGAAATCATCCAGAGATTCATGAAATCTTGATTTTCAGGATTTAAACTGTGGGATCCTATTTCACTGATAGCCCAATTGGAATTTGAACACAAAATAAACTTGTAGGGTGACAAGTCCTGTATCAATATTGCATATCAAGTAAATACATGGAAATATAAAATTAGAACTTATAACATCCTCTTATTAAGTCCATAATATACGTAATTCATAATGTACTCACACTACAAATAAGACAACACTCCTAGGACTACTTAATTCTGCTGTATTTTTTCTCACAAAGGACCATGATTACTTAGCCTTTTCACTGTTCATTGCTCATTGACTGAAATAGCTTCATTTTGTCCAGTTTGAGATATTTTCTAATCAGGTGCATGAGTGAGTCTCTCAGGAATAATAGGACAAGAGAAATTTGAAATTTAAAAATTTAGGAAACTTTAACTCTTAAGAAATTTAGTATATTAAGATAAACCTCTTTTGCTATTTTAACTGATATTTATGATTCAATTTACATGTAGAATTTCAGAAATGCATATGTTTCATTTAGTCAAATCCATCTCCAGGTAGCATTTATCACATCCCTAGCCCTTTATTTTACAAATTCCAGTCTGATTACCCCAATATTGAATAGATCTAAAAGGAGACACAGTTTCTCTCCTTCCACTCATGCTTTAATGTAAGCCTTCTTTGATGTGGCCCAAATGCATAGTTCATTTCATTATTATCTCTCATCCTAGCTACAACTCATGAAGTAGAATTTATCTGGATGTGCTGAGCCCTACTGTTCAGAAAAAGCAAACTCCACTTCTTTTTGTCAGACTTTCCAGAAGGCTCAGGGCCTTGCAAATAACACCAAAGGAGACTAGATTGCATGTGAAAGCCTGATCCAATGAGACCTGCTGACCAAAACATACAGTAATATATGTTCATTCCATGTATCTATTGGAATATATCAATGCACTGTCCTATCATCCACATAGCCATGACTTTTAAAACAGTCATTTCAATTATAAAGTGTCACAGTGGAGCTGAGATAGAGGAAACCATTCATCAGACTCCACATGTGGAGAAGTAGAATCTGAATCCACACCTACAGCCAGGAGGCTGCTCACTCAAGCAGTCACTCCTCTTGCTGATCTCTCCCTCTTCATCTAGGGCATGAAACAGCTGGGCCAGCTCATTTCTGAGATCTCTCTTAGCACTAACTGACCCTCTGACTTGAGAAGCATTGCATTCTAAGGCTGCAGTACTAAACAGAAATCTCCAAAGGTTGTGTACATAATTGTATAATTACAATTCTTAAAGAGTTCTGTAAGCTAGGAATCTTGTGTGATTAATTTTTGCTGCATTTTTATTTCAGCTTATTTTGAATGGAAAAATCTTCATACAATGCTATATATGTTTTCTCTTACACATTTCATATGCATGAAAAGTATATCCCAGAGTCCAGTAAGCATCTCTGATTAGACATAAAGTTAAGTTCTATGAGTTTGTATAATTTAAATTTTGTGGTTTGTTTTTGGAGCTAATCTTGAATTGAAGATATTTTATGATCTAGCAGAAAGATGAAATGAAATGGAAGCTAACAAAATAGTGATGGTAAGGTAAATATATTTTATTTGTGTCACACTTATGTTGGAACCCTAAGTTCTTTTACCGTAATCATTAATAATCCTTTTGTTCCTGGGAGAAATAAAAGATTTTTTATAAATGTTAAAATTAAATGCTCAAGATTTTTCTTATGTGCATGACCCATTGGGTAATAGCCTTGTATTGTGGCTATGTATCCTATCCACAGAAGAATGTAATTAGGTACTAAATCCACAGTGGCTCAAATTTTATTAAAGTCTTAGAAAAGCAGCTTTTAAAAAATATTACCTGGAAAACTTCAAGATTCCCTTTCTCACAAGACTCATGGGACAGGATTATGCTCAAAAGCATTTAAATCTCATAATCACTTCCAAAATTCTATTGTGCACATATTTGATTTTCCAACATGAATCTGGGCTTCCAAGTATACTGGATGAAGCCAGATCTCTATTAGCCAGCTCAAACCAATGGTCAGGACATTTGTTCAGATAATCTAAGACAGCAATATGCCCTCAGAAAACAAAAAGGAGTTTTTCTGAGGAAGTAGGAAGCTGCACTGACTACATCAGTTTAGTGCATCTCCTCTGACTGGCACCACAACCAGATATAGTCAAGACAAAACATTTGGCAAGCTGGATCCCAGTCAGCTAATTCCTTTGACTTCCTATTTCACTTTGCTTCTATGGCTATAACCACCGTTTTGAAATTAAAGTCATGTGGGTGTAGCTTTACAGATCAGAATGCTCTTAAGAAGGTAGCACTCTATTGCTTCATAGAATGATGACTCTGCCAAGGTCCCTCCCCTGGCTTCAGTCTATGGTCATATTGAATGGCATCCCAACCAGCCAGCCCATCTTTTGCAAGTAGGCCTTCATGAGATTAAATGATTTTAGAGTTGGAAAGAAGTTACCAGCTCTATAATAAGGGTCATGGGGAGGGAAGTAACATGTATAAGAGTTAAGTCACTTTCACAGGTTGCACAGGTAGCTGGGCATAAGGCCAAAATGAGAGCTAGGGTGGTTCTTTCAGTAAATCAGCATGCCCATCTGAGGTCTGGCAAGGAATAGCAGAGTAACATACACCCTTGAGAGAAAGATCTTTGTATAGCAAGGATCAACAGATTTTTTTTTTTGTAATGGACAAGATAGCGAATATTTTCTACTTTTTCAGGTTATATGATTTCTGTTGCAACTACACACCTCTTTGTAGTGTAAAAGCAGCTATAAACACTATGTAGAGAAACGGGCATGGCTGTGTTCTAGTAAAAGTTGATTAATGACCACCCAAGTGTTAATTCTATACCATTTTCACATGCTATGTAGTATTGTTCCATTTAAAAATGTGAAAACTCTACTTGGCTCCTGGCAAACTAGATTGGGTCAGGGCAGGATCTTGCCTGTCCTAGGTACACAGCGTAATTCATGTCCCTGAGAGGAGGCACTGTGTCCCGGGGTGGCACTCAGCCTCCCTGCCTCTATTGCAGATGCTATAACCTTAAATTTCACTTTTCCTTTGCAGCAATGCTGTTACCCTACACAAGTGATGCCAAACCTTTTAGAGCTTTCAGTGATAACAAACAGCCGGCTGTGGCACATGTGCCATAGGTTCGCCACCACTGTCCTACACTATAAAATTGGTCACTTTGCATTTTATCACTAAAGTGCCTTATTTAATAGATGACACCTTAGTTGTGAATAAAGTATCGGGGTCACTTAGAAAATTACTGAGGGGAAGACTCTTCTGACAAATGGAGATCACTACAGTCTTTGTGACCAGATCTTTGCCAGTGCTATTGCTGAGTATCAGTGGCCTGGGCTGCACTTTATATCATAAGACAAAAAAAAAAAAAAAAAAAACTGCAAACATTGATTGTGAGCATAGCTTTAGTGGAAAATACAGAAAATACCCGAAAATGTTACTAAATTCACTGAGCGCATGGTTAAAGTGGAAGAAAACTCTTGGGTTTGTATATGAACAACTACCTCAAGGAATTTGCCACATTTCTCAGTCAACTGGAGCTCCGGCAGCCCATTCCTTGGAAAAACTTGGTTTGCTCACTTCAGCTGACAGCCAAGCTTCCCTTGAATTCAAGGGCTTTCTCTCCTGCTTACACTGTATTTGTGTCAGTAGGTTGGAGGGACTTCTCTTGATGCTAGATTTTCTGGATTAAGAATAAACAGATGCAGACCTGTGATCTTTCTGACTTGGATAGAGGCAACAGGTCTAAACTACTACATAAAACACGTTTTGCTCTACTGTATTTTGACTGTCCCCTCCACAGATGAAGTTGAAGTTTTATTGCAACTGGGACCATATTGAGAGGGAGGACATTTAAAGGGCTCCATCTTCATGAGTGAACAAATGCCTGTATGGTGGGAGTAGGTTAGTTGTTGTGGGATGGGCTTTGTTATAAAAGCAAGCTTCCTCACAGGCCCTTCTCTGGACCTTGGCATCTCTTTCTCTCACACACACATGTTTGCTTGCCCTCCTTTTATGAAGGACACAGCACCAAGGCCTTCACCAGATGCCAATGCCCTCCTCTCTCTGTTCTCAGCCTCCAGAAGCATCAGTCAAATACACTCTTTTCTTTGTGAAATACCCATCCTATGGTACTGTATTATACCAGACAAAATGAACTAAGACATATACTATTTGTTATCTGACCAAAGTGCCCTCAGAACAAAAAAGAGACCCATGAAGTTTCTCTGGAAGCCAGCAGAAGGCTGAAGGATGTCAAAGCAACTAGTTGCCATGGTAGTGACTTTTGACTAGAGCCACTGCAAAATAAAGAGCAACAAGAAGGTCACTAGAATTATAATCCATACTTCTCCCATAGGTCCTGCCCGAGGACCACTGACACTCACTGCTCTTTCCATGCTGAAGAATATACCTAACTAAATCATTTATAATGGTGCACTGTTACCCATCATAATAATCTTTAGGACTTTTTGGTTGCAAAGGACAGAAATTCAACTCAAACTGATCTAAGTAAAAATAAATACATAAGTAAACAAATACCAATCGAAAACTCTGAAATAGCTATTGATTGATCTTCAGACACAATAGCATACATTGCTCCAGGAGCTATCATCTCTTTTCTCTCTCCTTCCTTATCTCTGCTTTTCATTATGTTGCCTTCATGTACTGACCAGTTTTCTCCATTGAAGAAGGAAATGCAGACTCTTAACTTTTTAATGTTTATAGGGTCCTCACAGCTCACAATCTCAAAAGAAAAGATTCTGTATCAGGATCTGTTAGAAAAAAAAAAAAAAAAACCTTATTTTCTCAGCTTGAGTTAGATGCTCACTGTTGAATTCATCATTGAATCCAGAGGAACAGAATATGACTGGACAGCATAGGTCACATGTTTGCCCTTTGGAGATTAGGTAAATCCTTAAACTGACTTTCCATTAGATTGTATGGTCTGAGCAAGAGAAAGTTCTGAAAATGAAACAATGTGGGTCAATTACAAAACTATAAACTATGCACTGTACTGGTAAGTTATTCATTTCTATTTAAGAAGTAAGCAAATCAGAAGCCACCCTCTGAAACATCAGTTACTACAGATATTTCTTTATTCCTTCTCCATTCCCTAGTCATCTTTCCTTCTTTTCACTGGTTTATGAGTTGAAGGAATACAGATGCTCTCAATACATTGATGACCTGGTTCAGGAGGTTAGTATATAAGCAACATGCATACAAATGATTGTAGTAGACTGTTTCTATGATGTGAGTGTGCCATCTTAAAGTTAAGTGTTGGCAGGTTAATCCCCACTGTATCAGTACTGAGAAGTGGTACCTTTAAGAGATGATTAGGTGACAAGTCCTCTGTCCTCATGAATCGATGAATGCTGTTATGCCCAGAATGGGTTTGTTATGAAACCAATTTCAGTGCCCTCTTGCTCTCTCATGCTGTCTTTCACTTCTGCCTTTGCTTCCACCTATGGGACGACATAACCAGAAGGTCTTTGCCAAATCTGGATCCCTTGACCTTGGACTTTCTTTTTTTTCCCCATTAAGTTTATTGATACATTTTCAGTATAAAATACAGTTACATTC